>JAOTOM010002231.1:0-95525 GCA_034440615.1 Ashinkailepas kermadecensis
ACAGAGAAGGTGGTGTCGAGGTGGTTACATGAGGCGTCTGATAGGGTGCCGGGCAGTCGTAAACAGGCTACCGTTGATACAAATCCGAAGTGACAGTGTCATGGCCGCTAGTGGCAAATACAATAGTTCTGAGAATCGGTTGTTGTGATCAGGTGCATTCGGCAAGGCGCGGGCAGGCTTCGGCGGAGTAGCGGGGCAACGTCGGCTCGATGGTGGGGAAACGGCGGCAAGATAGCAGGGCAGCGTCGGCTGCATGTCGGCAGGGGCGGACATTCCACTCCCCAGCCGACAGCGGGCCGACAGTGTCGCGACAGCGGCCCGACATCGGCCTCACGTTGGCTACATGTCAGTTGGGTGTCGGCTGCATGTCGGCATGGGCGGACATTCCACTCCCTAGCCGACAGCGGGCCGCCAGTGTCGCGACAGCGGCCAGACATCGGCCTCACGTTGGCTACATGTCAGTTGGGTGTCGGCTGCATGTCGGCAGGGGCAGACATTCCACTCCCCAGCCGACAGCGGGCCGACAGTGTCGCGACAGCGGCCCGACATCGGCCTCACGTCGGCTACATGTCGGTTGGGTGTCGGCTGCATGTCGGCATGGGCGGACATTCCACTCCCTAGCCGACAGCGGGCCGCCAGTGTCCCGACATCGGCCCGACATCGGCCCCACGTCGGCTGGGCATCGGCTGCACGTCGGCATGGGCGGACATTCCACTCCCCAGCCGACAACGGGCCGACAGCGTCCCGACGCAGTGCCGAGCATTGGGCCGATGTCGGGCCCAAAATGGACTACAGCGTGACGTTTCAGGGCGCTTCGATCAGCAAATGCGCTATCACACTCCTTACACTTGTATGGCCTCTCGGCGGAATGATGAAGTCTATAATGCGTGACCCGATTGGACGGTTGCCTGAACGACTTCTCGCACTGATCGCACTTGTATGGCCTCTCACCGGAATGAAGTCTATAATGCGTGGTCAGAGTGCACTGATGCCTGAACGACTTCTTACACTGATCGCACTTGTATGGCCTCTCACCGGAATGAAGTCTACAATGCCTGGTCAGAGAGGAATGATCCCTGAACGACTTCTCACACTGATCGCACTTGTATGGCCTCTCGCCGGTATGAAGCCTGTAATGAACATACATACTGGAATGATGAGCGAACGACTTTCCACACTCCTTACAACTATATGGCCTCTCGCCGGAGTGGAGTCTGTAGTGAACATTAAGAGTCCTTTGTTCACTGAACAACCTGCCACAAACGTCACAACTGAACGGTTTCTCTCCAGAATGGACTAGAGCGTGACGCTTCAAATGGCCCTGCTGAGCAAACCATTTCCCACACTCCTTGCACTTGTATGGCCTTTCGCCGGAGTGGACTCTGTAGTGGACATTAACACTGCCTTGGTGACTGAACGACTTTGCGCAAACGTCGCAACTGAACGGTTTCTCCCCAGAGTGGACTGCAGCGTGATTTTTCAGGTGGCTTTGACAAATAAATGCTTTACCACACTCTTTACACTTGTATGTTTTCTCCCCGGTATGAATCCTGTAATGAGTGGTCAGACTGCCCTGTTGAGAGAACGATTTACCACACACCTTACACTTGCATGGCCTTTCGCCGGAGTGGATTTTGTAGTGAACATTAAAATCACAACGTCGGCCGAACGTCTTGCCACATACATCACATCTGTGTGGCTTTTCGCCGCTGTGAGTTCGGGCGTGAACAATGAGCAAGCTCTGCCAGCGAAACTCTTTGCCACACAAATCACAACGATTCGGCCACTTCTCCGATGTCTTCCTGTTTGCCATGCTGAGAACTGGCTTTGTTACAGGAGCTCCGAGTACTGCTGTAGGACAGCCGTCACGCTAACGCTCACACCGGCGTGTGTTGTCGCAGGTGAACTGGACGCGCTGACGGTGCTGTGACGTCACACACAGCCACAGGAGAGTGTGGTAGTGGCTGAAATCAGAGAAGAAGGTGGTGATGAATTGCATCGAGGGAAAAGGAGCAGTCGCGTTCTGCAGCACCGGAATATGCTACAGAACAAAGCGGCACCGCATTAGGTCAACATATGATGCGGACGCCATATGATGATGCCGTGTTGTGCTGCCCTATGACGTTATGACGTCATACAGCCACAGGAGTGTGGTAGTAACTGAAATCAGAAATGGAGATGATCAACTGTATCGTACGGTGAAGGAACATACGAGCACTCTAGCATGGGAACCTGTTACAGAATAACGTCGCCACCTTACGCTAAACAAAAATGCTACGGACATGACGTATTCACGGAGTGCTGGATGTTGACGGGGCCGTGGTACAGCGCTTCATTGACAATCTGCATTACTTCAGCGAAACAGTCCAGACTAAAAGGGCCACCGCCCTCCAGCACATCCATGAACATCGGACTTGGATGAAGGAAGTACGCTTTGAAGACAAACTAAGGTTGAACTATGCGCGACGAAGCAGTGACAAAGGGTAGAAATTCAGCACACGCAGACCTTAGGGACAGTGACTACTCGTGGAGTAGCTGACTACTCGTGGCTGACGTAATAGAGTGGCTGAGTAGTATAGAGTAGAGTGACTACTCATGCTACTCGTTCAGCATGTACGTAAGCTGGGACAAAATGCAAACACCTAGAAACTTCTGGCCAGGAAGGTTCAGCAACAGCATATTCACACAATTAAATGGAAGTAAACGTACGTGGCAAAACAGAGGGTTAGTTATTGTAGTTTAGGGGCGCATCGATTGCATAGGTCATATCGTGGCCATAGGGAAACAGAGGGACACGGACCTAGGAGTATACTGGAGGAAGCAACTCATGCAGGATAGTTGGATGGACAGTTGCCAGGCGAATTAATGCGATGCAGCTGTATTCAACAGGACATGTCAACGTATGACGCACAACAAGCATAGGATAGGGCAGGACAAGCTCGAAGCAAGGCATAATGCTAAGCAATGGCGTGAAATGGAGGGAAGATCAATAGCACCGGAAGATGGGGCAGAATAAAGACGAGGGAGTGGAGGCATCTTCTGACAATAATTGATGTCGCGCCAATACTTCCGAGTGCCAATACCGACATCATCGGAGAGAAGTGAACACTCTCAATAACTCTTGTGGTCGGCAAGGCAGGTGGCGAGCTGGTAGACATGCTCAGAATCTCGTGCGACCATATCACTACATGGGGCCGAAACACGAAGTCTCCGAGCGTAGTAATTCAGCCGTAACACGTGACCAGGTGATTATAATATAATAATTCAGTCGAAAACCTGGCCAGATGAATAGCATGCAAGAAAGTCGGAGACTTAAACAAGGAACAAGAAAAATGTAATGGAGCACCTATAAGCACAATGGGAAAAGGGAGTGCTATTCTGTGTTTTCATCCATCCAAGATACCACCAAGTGAACCGACTTCGCAGAGGGAAGGGGCGTAAGTGTTCTACAATAGAGGAAGTATGCATAACGAATGTCACGTTAACACTCACCCTCGTGTGTTGTGGCAGGTGAACCGGCCGTACTGATGGTGCTATGACGTCACAGACAGCGACGGAACGCACTGATAGAAGCTGCAGAGATAATAAATTGGCCTAGGCAAATGCGAATACCGGGGAATTTAATACACCACACAATAAAACCTGCCTCCTTGATTGCTGCCAAACAATGATAATGACGTCATCAAATGATGTTTGATGTTGATGTGTCTGCTACATATCTATGTCTTATGTATTTGCAATCAGGGAGTGGCAAGGTACCCAATAAGTTCAATCAGAACAGGTAAGATACATGCATTCATCGCAGTGCCAGAATAGCAACGTCAACAATTGGCTCAGTAAATAAACATCGTCCACACACGCGCTCGATGGATACACCATAACAAGATGCACTTACGAAGCGCACGGCACACAAAGCGCACGAGGAAGGTCAGGACCAGCTGGAAGCATGGCGTCCAATTTCATAAGTAGTCCGAGCGAAAATAGACCCAAGGCAAAATTATGTCCACCCTGGCAAATGAAATGTATCGGAAGTGTGAACTTGCCTGAATAGGGAAGATACTGGAACTACAGCCTTGACATAGGATCCTGGACACCAAATATTATGTGCACATCAATTGACGTGACTGAGGGCTTTATCATCTGTCTCGTTGACCAGTGACATAGCCCGGGGGGGGGGGGCGGCGAAGGGGCAGCCGCCTGCTGCAGTGTCAGAGGGAGGCCTCCAGTTGACTGCCTTGATGGCCCCAGAGAGTCCCTGCAAGGCACGGGACTCACAAGGGTGCCCTGGGTTGGAATGAAGGACCGTTTTCATCACACATTTCATAACACAACAACCCTGGTGTAAAGTAGCATGAGACAAATAAATAGGGGACGGGGAGCTGCAATTTAAGTTGGGGAGTGGGCATCTAAAGTTGGAGGGGCATCCCAACAGGAAAATAAATGAAGGCGACGTATCTTCCACACCCTCAATAATGGCCATGTCGTTGGATTTAGCGAAGGGTTGATGTAGTTGTGGTGGATTGAGCGAGGGTGAGAGACGATTAACAAAGATATTAATGGTTGGAGTGCTTTCAATAACAGATGAGAATTTCAATTGTTTCCCTCACATCGATAACCGCGAACACATGGATACTGATAGTTAGCTATTACTCTCCATTACATTCTCTCCATGCGTCTTGGGCGTCATCACGCCTGACAGCGAATCCACTAAAACTCCATCTCTAAATATCTGCATCACCATCCGACCACACCTGCCCGCATCAACTCCGTGGACCATCACTGAATCATCTGTTGTCTGCGGCGCGATGGTGCTGTCACCTATGAGCCAACTTATGAATTACCAGGTGGCAAAAGCCTAACATTTTGGAGCAGGGACTAAGACTGGACATGACTGGTGTGATGAAGACCGGGTGGGGACAAGTAAAATGAGTGGAAGCCTGGTCAAAAGGACCAGCCCTTTAACACACTATATGTAATATAGTGTGCTTTGTATATTAATATAAAGCAGTAATATTTTATAATTAAGGTGACATAAGCAGTTCACACTACATTGGAAAGCCTGGTTCACTCCCAGAACAATTATTAAAAAGAAGTTATCTTGGCTTACTTCTCAAGGCATCCTTTTTCAATTGGCAGGTATTGATAGCAACATGATTACAAAAAGGAATCTTCAAGCATATAGGTTAATACACATTACTTAGGTGCAATCCTCAATCAAGGAAGCAGCACGCCTAAAAGTAGGTAGGCACATAGGTATGAAGCTGTGAAGCATTTATTACTCAAGAGTCTGTGAAACGTTGCATTATATATTAGATAATCATACCATACCACAGTTAGATAGTGATATCCAAACTTTAATATTCATGAATCTTCAAACATCATGCCAATCAACTGTAAAAATAATTGATGAAGGGGAATAGTTCTTCCCAAATCTTTCTTTTGTCTGCATTTGTCATAAAATACTTCCATTTGTACTTGTCTCCAGACTCTGGAGGATGATTACCAACTCAAACGTGATCTGCCATAAGTGGAGGGATGGGGGAGGTGAGGGGTGGATGTGGGGTACTGCCTCCCCCTCCATTAGTCAAGAAATTTCCCTCTCCCCTGGATGCATCACTACAGAGGGACTACCATTGCCATCAATGGGTGCCAAATCCATCCTTCTGAGTCATCCATCTATCCTCCATCATGCACTAGTAATTCTTGAGCAATGGGGAATGTAACTTGGCTGGAGGAGGGTATAGTTAGAATATTAGAGGAGATCCTCAGCATGAGAGGATCCTGTCCCCTATACCAACCACATCAATTTCTACTCATGGTGCTGGTGTTGGTGCACCAGATATTTATGCAGTATGTTTGTACTTATGCTGCATACTTTTAACAGAATGATGCACCAATGAATTTGGATATGGGTACTTAAGTACTTCATATTTTTCAATGAATTCCAGTAGTTCAAGCCTGTGCTTGACATTCATCTTGGTGCTCACACCATCGATGTCTGCCAATATTTGAAAGGTATGGCAGCTGAGATGACATGCAGTTTTTTTCTTTACAATCTGAGCTCAGCTAATTTTCTGATCAATGGTCTATAGCAATGAATGGCAATATCTGTTTCAAAAGAATCCACATTCTACATTGTTTGGCACCATGAATTTTAATTCTTCACTATATTACTCATTTGACAGTATTCTATCTCTTAATCATTATTGGAAATACATCATATTATGTTTGAATATGCATGTTGCTTTCTCACTGAGGTGCATGGTGAAATCACATCAGTTATAAAATAATCACAGAACCGTGTCTAATTTACAATATTTGTGGTTGGAAACTAAAACCATTGTGAAATGCAATTTAATTATTTATTATTTGCATGAACAATTTGTTGACAAACTGTGCAAGTACAGAAATAAGACTGGAATTGTCCTCAGGTTGTAAATTATGTGTGATGCTGGCATCACTCATGGCCAGTGTTGGATTTTCACTTCTCAGTCTTCGACTCAGAGTGTATAATTTTGGGGCTAGCCAAAATATGGAGTGTATAACCTTGAGAATCGTTTAATACAACGAAGAATGGCTCTTAGATGCTCCTGGGTTTTAGACATTGCGTGTAAAGAAAGCATACGACCTTCAATATACCAGGAGGTGCTGAGTTGACATTAAAAGTAACGTTAAGGATTATACTTTATTACTCAACGTTTCGGCCAGCGATGGCCCCTGGCCGAAACGTTGAGTAATAAAGTATAATCCTTAACGTTACTTTTAATGTCAACTCAGCACCTCCTGGTATATTGAAGGTCGTATGTTTTCTTTACACGCAATACCTTGAGAATCACCAAATAATGGAGGGTATAATTTTGGGATTTGCAAAAATATGGTGTATACCCTAGAAACACTAAGTAATGGAGAGTACACATTTCCTATAATGCAGTGGATGTTTCCTGGAATTAAGAATAAAACACCCTCCAATTATTTTATACTATGTTACCTAACTCAAAGCCTTTTGGGCATTATTTTGCTCACAACCTGAAAAGTAAGCATTTGCACAGAAAACATCATCTAAGTCACCTTCATAAACATGGTACTCCAAAAAACCTACCAGCCCATAATTTGCTGTGGTGCTGTTAGCAGCAGTGCCAAGAATCTTGGCAAGATTTGTCCACAGCATAGCCGAGAAGTTTGGGTATTATTGCAGTATAAACTAACAACAAGGCAAGTTTTATACACATTTTACTGGTATTATTATGCTTTAAGGTGGCAACAAGACAAGTTTTATACACATTTTCCTCCATGACGCAAGCAAATGAGTTAGGTTTGGTTAGGTTAGGTTAGTTCAGTTTTTTAAGTTGGAAAATTTTTGGATTCTTTTAAGAATTGAAGTTATTTGTTTTCTTCCAAAGCAGCTAATGTTAGGTCAGGTTAGGCTTGGTTGGTTTTTAAATTGTGAAAATTTTTCAAAGAACAAATTTCCTTGCAGTTTTCTTTTTTATACTTTTTTTTCTCCAAGGGGAGGTTAGGTTAAGTTATGTTGCATATATTTTATTTTTAAAACATTTATTTTTATCCTATGCTACATAACTCATAGCCCATTCTTGGTGTTATTTTGCTCACAATCTCAAAAGTAAGCATTTGCACAAAAATAGTGCTCCCATCATCTTAGTCACATTGGTAAACATTGCATTTCAATGAAAATGCCAAGATTTCATAAAACACCTTAAAACACAAATTTACATATTTTATCTCCATGAAGCATACAAAGAAGGGGTAAAGTTTGGTAGGTTATGTTAGGTTAGGCTTTGATAGGTTTTGATAAAAATGTGGGGGAAATTTGTTTAAAAAAAGTTTTTTTTTCTTCAAAAACATTTCAGGCTATCATATGTTGGATCTTTCCTTCTGAAATTTGAGAAACAAAATGATTTGGAAATTTTTAGAAAAAAAAATGTCATGCATGGAAGGTTATGGGAGGTGAAGTTGGGCTATGCCCCATCTTCTTTTGTTATTGTGAACACTACTTTTTAAGCTATATTAGTAATTACCCAACTTCAAGCCCTTTTTTGGGTGTTATTTTCCCTCGCAAGTGAAAGGCATGCATTTGCAGAGGAGACGAGTGGTCAAATCATGTTCAGCACATTCATAAACATTGCATTAAAAAACAAAATCCAAGGAATGAGAAACTACAGCACCAGATTTTCTTGTCATTCGCAACCAGACAAAAACCGAAAGAACAATGGACCCAACCTTACCTCGCCTGATCGAAACGCAATGGAAGGAAGTAACCACCACGTGGCGGATAATACGGCAATTGTGGTTAATGGTATTTAGTGCAGCGGATATGGACAATTTGCATAGGCGGCGAGGAACTATGACCCAAGGCTATTGAACAGCTATGGCCTACAGAAAAGGCTCAAATATAAATTGTGATAAAATAAATCCCCCAAAAAAATTCAAGGAATAATTATTTTCTTCAATTATCTTAACTCTACTTTAGTATCTTAACTCTGGACCACCCAGATTAAATCCACACAGTCAAATTTTATTTTTGCGGAGTTATAGAATATCTGTGTCCGAGTGGCATAAACAGTATTTGTCACGAATATGTGGCGCTCCAAAACAATGTATGCCATGAAATCAAAAGATACCAAAATTTCTGGTTATCTGGTGGTCTATTTTTCCACAAAGTCTTAACAGGTTTGGAGAATGTCTTGGACAGATCTGGCTAATTTTCACCCATAAATTTTACCTGATATCTTTTATTTAGATCGGCTGCGATTGCTTCAAAACTCAGAAATACACCTTTTCTTTTCCATAAGCTGATGAAGAACATCCCAATCTTTCAGGAAGCATTCAAAGGCTAATTATTAATTGCCTTTCTTCGTAGTAGTTTAAAAAGCTCCCGAAAGAGTGGGAGCTGGAGAGGCATGATTCACCCCCGGCCAAGAGCCTCTAAATTTCCAATCTGTCCCGGAGAGTGGTAGTTTTCTTTACTAGCCAGGGGATGCACTCAAGCTTCCTTCATTGGAAGAGAGATTACTTCATGTTTTGAATTTGGAAGTCCAGAGATGATATCGTGTGGCAAATAATAGTTGTGCAGTGCGCTGGTGTTAGGATGTAGGTATTTGGATGATTGATGGACCGGTAGGCGGGAAGTGGGACTCAAGGCCCTTAAGTGAGAGTAGTAATTGCTGTGGTGTGGTGTCGACCCGTCGGTGGGTGTCGTCCTACCTAAGAAATTAGGCTCAATTGAATTGTTCAAATTGAATGCCTCTCATTGCCATTGGTGTGAAAGGGTGAACTATGATAATATTGCGATGACTTACCTATAGATAGATTGCATGGATGTAGGTAGGTTACCTAGTACGTACCTACCTACCTACTAGGTAGGTACTTGGTGCATATCTATGTAGGTAAGTTTTACCTAGGTGCATCTGCATCCACATCAACATGCAAGTGCATATGCACCCAGTGGCATACCTACCTAGGGTCTTCATTAATGGGTGGCCCTGTAATGGATGAAGCTTTCTGACTTTGTTCTTGTTTGGACAGAATTGTTCGATTTTTTAAATTTTGAAGGCTGCTGAAAACAATCATTTTCAGTAGACAAATGCTTTGGAGTCAAGGGCTAGTCTGCTTATTTTGGTGTCGGAATACATTTTTTTTTTTTACTCCTATGGGTTTGGTGTCACTCCAGTGCACCTTAGCATGTTTCATGCACATTGATTGTGCACTTATGAAGTGTTTCAGGATATTGTTGGGTGCACCCATCCAATTTTACACTGAGTACAATTTTGTTGTTTTTTTGCCTTCCACCTCATAAAAACTGCCATGCCAAAGCATGACTTGTACCTACTGAGATATTTGGAAAATCATTCCCTTTATGCCTATCTAGTTGCGAGTTGTGTACTGCCTACTCCAGTTCTCTTTCTAGTTTTGGTCTTGCATTCTTCTGAGCACTTCTGGTCAGGGCATTTTTGTGAATGGAAAGTAAGCGAATGAAGTGAAGTAAGTGAATGAAGGCATGTATGTTTGTTTATTCACTTGTACTGGGCAATTACACTTGCACCAGTATACACTTGACTTGCACCATTATATTTTTATATATTCACTGTTATGGTCATATGCATAGTGATCCCAACTTTAGCTTCCATTCTGCTGGTATCCAGTTATTCTTCAACTCTAACATGCATCTCATCTTCTGTTCTTTTCCTTGCATTCTCTTTTAATGTTTCTGCAGCCCTGGTGATCAGCTGAAATAACAAATGTACATTATTCTCAATATGTTGCCAAGTTGACGTGTCAAGGACCCAAAATGATTACACAAGATGAAGATTATTAGAACTGGTGGATCTCATTCTCACTACTAGCCAAAGATCACCATATAGTCCATTGAGCGTGCTGCTCTGTGGGCTATGTTAACAATTATCATTATTTGATAGTGGCAGAACTAGTTGGGATTTCTTGTTATGCATTAGCTCTTCATTCGGTAGTTGGCAGCCCAGGGAGTGGATATTTTTGGGAGTGTATAATTCTTTGGACAGCCAAATGTCCAAAAAAATGGCCATTTTTCCAATGCTGCTCATGGCAGTGCTAATGACAAAGCTAATCTAATGGTGTTAAGATTTGGTGGCATGATAGCAAATAACTTTGCTTTGGGCAATTGGTTGTTCTGTTTAGTTAGTTATTTTGGCCTTAGGGGACATTGATCATGTTGATCAATGTCAAATAAACTTACATGATTTTTCTCAAAAGCAGGTAATGTTATATTAGGTTGGGTTTCTGTTAATCCAGAAAATTTAAGAAAATAAGTTGTTTGAGGTTTTCAATTTCTTCTTCTCCAAGGGGAAGTAAGGTTAGGTTAGGTAAGGTTATGCTTGATTTGAAGCCTATTTATAAATACAAAATATATACTCTTACTTAACTTAAATGCCATAACTTTTTTGGTGTTATCAAAACCGACGCAGGAATAAGAAATAGTGATCTCTTCAAAAGTATGCATACAGATAATTGTCAGGTACCCTCACTCCATCTTGTTACTGAGCCACCATGAGCTGGGAGCAAAAAGCCAGTGCAAAATGGTCTGATATTGCTATCAATATGAAAACTTTATTGCAATTTAAGGTCACCACAAAACAAGTCTTAACGCCCTTGAAGCATGCAGACGGGTAAGGTTAGGTTAACCGATCCTAACTTAATTAGGCTTGGTTAAGTTTTTGTTGAAAGCTACAAAGCTTTTAAAAATATGTTTAAAAACAAAACATTTCTGTCCTCTTCAAGTTTAGTTCCAGCTAGGTTAGGCAATGTTTTTGCAGGGAAATGCATTTTTCGAATTGTTGGATTTGTGTAATAAATTCAACATTTATGAATGTGATTCTGAAGATGCAACCACTTGTTTGCAGTGCTTATGCTTACCTATTGGTAAATAATAGTGATGGTTCCTAAAATGTGCCATCCATGCCACACTGCTGTTCCTTGTGCCATAATTTATCGATCCCTCACCTGGTGCTTCTCACACCTGATTAAAGGAAAATTCAACACTCTACACAGTTGATTCAACCCTTCCTCAATTAAAAATGCATGGTTTTTGCCTGACCACATATATCAAGCACACTTTTTACAAGGCATACAATCAACAAGTAACTCAGCCATGAGATGGTGCCAGTTTGTAAGAATGATGTCATGGTCTAGATCATGGGCTTCACTTGTTCCATTAAAATATTACTTCATATTAGGTCAAGTTAGATAATATTTGATTAGGTTAGGTTCAGGTGAGTTATGTTAAGTTTTCCTTTTGAACTGTCATATTGGCTAAATCTGTGATTACCAATGATTAACTACCAGAAATACAGATTATATTAGATTGGATTTGTTTAAATTTGATTAGGTTAGGTATGGTTAGGTTATCTTTGGCTTTCCTATTCAATTACTGTATCATTCACATTACTTGGCCCTGTATATGAATGTAACTCTGGCCAAAAATGGCAGCTGTATGCCCATCTGCCATTTTATGCTGCTGCATAGGTACACACTGTGTTTGTGGGCAACATCTGAGGAAAAAAGGTAGAAACTAAGCATTTCTGATGTGAAGAGGTGTTTAATGAACTGCATGGAGTGTTGTCTGATTTTTGTTCACAGGGTGGTTCACTACACGCTTTGTGCACTTCCACAGCTAATGGCGTCACCCACTATCTTGCCGGTGGGCCGCAGGATTGGGAAATGTCCCGAGCGGTGTGAGTGTCGAACCCGGTACCTTTGGTACAGAGCCCAGCACCTTAACCACTCGGCCATCCCTGCCCCACATGGAGTGTTGAATTTCCTTTAGTCACATCTGAGAAATGGCAGAATCAAGAGTAGTATTCTGAAACATGTAGTAGTGTGAAACATTACAGTATGAGAACCAGAAACTTCAACTCAGCTTGAGTTGGACAATCTCAACAACTGGCCTATGATGTCATTGTTCAACTTGAAAAGTAAGCATGAGCACCAAACAAGGAGTGGTTGCATCTTCCAAACCACGTTCATAAACATGGTATTCCAAAAACAAAATCCAAAAGTTCCAAAAACAACTTTTACTTTAAATTCACAAGTTAGGCTAGGTTAAGTGGTTAAGAAAGCATACCATTACAATTTTTTTTTTTAAAATCACATTTTACCTGATCTTGATATTTACAATTTTTTCTCATTCTGTTACTTTTATCCTAGGTATATTACCTATCAAGCTGCATGCACTTTTTTGGATATTATTGTGTCTCCCAGTTGAAAAGTATGAATTTGCAAAAGAATTGAGTGGTCGATCATGCAAAGCACATTCATAAGCATTGCTTTGGATAAAGGAATTCCGTGAACTAAGAAAATACCTCAACCTACAAATTTACCGAAAACTGCGATGCGCCAGAACAGCATGGTCTATTATTAATATTATCCGTACCTGGTATTTAAAACGTGATAAAGGAGAAATTCAATGAATCTTGTAATCGCTTAAGCTCCCTTTCACGTCGTTAACCTGAAGTTATTGGTTTAATTCGACAATAATTGGGTCACAGAAGGCTTACAACCAGAGTATATTAAAGAACGGGTACACCCACGTTTAGTATATTCTCTGATCTAGTATATACTGTGCATTGGTGACGTCACAGCTAGAATATGCGGTATTCCACTAGAATGTGGTGGACATCTGGCAGATTATAGAATCCTATAGTAGAATATTCCAAATCTAGCAGATTCCTGGCAATTTCATTTAACAGCAGCTTCTTTTTCTGTCGAGACTCCGCGCACGACTGGCCTTGAGGGCCAGCCAGTCGTCATGGCAACGACTCTAAGCCCCGCCCTCCGGGAGTCGGTCGGCCAGTTTTGTGTAGTGCCCTCGTTTACCGGCAAGGAAACAAACTTTTTCGAGGCGATGCAAGTAAAAACGATCCGGATTCCTGTGTAGAATTCTTCAGGCATTGGCATGGTGTCAAATTTTCCAATATATAATTAATATTGTCTGCGTAAAGCCGAGGCAAATATTGGATATTTTGGCTTGGGATGCACGCCAAGTGCTGCCGAGTATCGCCTTGGTTACGTCACAGGGCCGGAACAACTTGACCGCCCGCCCCCCCCGCTTGCAACAGCCCGTGCGGCCGGAAATTACCGATCCTCCACGAAGTTGTATGGTAGCGCGGTCGCATCGGGCTTGAAGGTTTCCCTTCACCATTGGTTTAAATACAATTTTACCGATATTCTCTACGCTATCTTGCGTGTTTTACGACAATAGACGGTACTTTGAGGCATACCAATTGGAAAATCTATTCTGAAGCTTCATAAAATGTAATCCTAAATGACCTATTAACACTCTTCCTGCCTAACATTGTGCCATTTCCAGCAGGCTGACCATCAAGGGCATCCAACATTAAGGGATATCTCTCGATATTGGTAGGCTCCTTCCACCGTCCATTTATGGTCAATGTTGTGACGTAATGCAAGAAACCACTTTTGGTTTGGTTATTGTTGATACGCGTCGCATATGAATACGTTGCGCCACTTACGGTGAAGAGGAAGCGCAATAATTAGTGGTGTCAACTGAGGATGTATTTGCTAATATAGATATTGGACCTTTATGTTACTAAGTGATTGTGTGATGTGTGAAATTAGTGTGCATTTAAATGGTCCTGAATTATCCTCAATACTGTTGCTCGTGTCGTGAGTTGGTATGCAGTACGTGTTCTGACGACCTGACTTCTATGAAGAAATAGAGGAGACTTGAGGAGAGCATTGCAAGCGGTGTTTTCGTGGATATATGAGGCTCCGCTAGTTCGACCTCGAAGACAAGAATCCGTGGCTATACGGCTGTCGACTACAAGGGCTACAACAAAATGGCGACCAGGATGATTGAGGTACGCTGACTACTTCTTTTTGCGACTGAGTAATTACAATGGACATCAGTCAAGGGCCGCCGCCATTCCTTGCTGCGCCAGGTACGCCGCCTACACCATGGACCACGGATCCAGATTTTTGACAATTACTTTCTGGCTATTTGAGGAAATGCATTCACGGAGATGAGACAGAAGGCCATTCTACTACACTGTCTCGGAGCAGAGGGACAGAGAGTGTATTATTCGCTGCCTCCTGAAGTTAAGCAGGAAGAAGAAACCGAGCCAGAGCTTTCTTGGCGGACTTTGGCTAATTTATTTGTGCCAAAGACTAACGTAGTGGCAGAACGATACAAGTTCAAGGCAAGGACTGAACACCCAGGGGAAACTACAGCCCAGTGAGTAGCTGCACTTCGGCAGCTGGGAACTTCCTGTCACTACGGCGAGAGACTCGAAGAGTTCATACGCGATCAAGTTGTTGAAAAGACCATCAGTGACCGTTTTCGCCAAAGACTACTTCTAGAACCAGAGCTCACCCTTGAGAAAACTTTGACATTGGCAGATAATATGGAGACAGCAGAACGTGAAGCCCAACTGATGGCCAGTAACTCAGACTGTGGCCTGAGTGGAGTCCATGCCATACGTGACCGAACCCGGTCACATGCAGGATATGGGAGACAGCGTCCCCCGGCTCAACGAGACCCCACATTTAATTCAGGCAGTATCAGGTCACCAGCTAGTAACTCTGGAACGCTTCCGAGTGCACCAAGGATGGGAGTGCCCAACTCTGCACGACGGTCGGGTGTTGGTGGATCTGTGCAGAAGTGTTTTTGCTGTGGAGGACCCCACTTGGCGAATTCTCCTGTCTGTCCTGCCCGTGGCATGAAATGTCACAAGTGTGGTAAAATGAACCATTTTGCCAAGTGCTGTCGTGGTAGGTTCTCAGCAGCGGATGTGCGTGTTATCACTAACATAGCCAAGCAGGTTGCAAGGGACAAACTGCAGGTGATCGTGACTGTAAATGGTAGCAAACGGAAGTTGGGAGTGGACACAGGGTCACCGATACCGCTAGTGCCTGAGGGTTACGTGAAAGGTAGAGATCTTGAGGAGTGTGATGAATCATTCCAGGCATTTGGGGGTGCAAGACTGCAAGTGTTGGGAAAGTGTAATGTGAACATGATGTTTCATGACAAGCAGTGTAATGTAAGTGTTTATGTGATACCATATGGACCAGCTATAATGGGTCTAGACCTGATGAAGATGTTCAAGGTTGATGTTGTTAATGGTGCTGTGTGTGACATAAGCTCTGTGTTGCCAGACACCGGTCCTGAACCTGCCTCACCACCAACCAAGGAACGTGACTCCGAGCCAACCAAGGGATCCACACCTACAATCCGTGGCTATGAGCACAAGGTTCAGGTAAACCACTCAAAGGAGCCAAAGCGCCAACCCCTACGGCGTCTACCGTTTGAAGTGCGTGAGGAGGTAGATGCAAGGCTCAGGGAGCCACAAGACCAGGGAGTCATTGAGAAAGTAGAGGCAAGTCCGTGGGTTTCACCCATAGTGGTAGGACGCAAGCGAGATGGATCCATCCGTCTCTGTGTTGACTTGCGCCAGGTCAATAAGGCAGTCATTGTGGACGGGCACTCGATTCCCCACATGGAAGATGTTTTGCACAGGCTACAAGGGTCACGGGTGTTTTCTGTCATAGATCTGCGAGACGCATATCACCAGGTGCGCTTGCATCAGGATTCAAGACAACTCACTACATTCAACACCCATGAGGGACTCTTTCGCTACACTACGTGTCCTTTCGGTCTTGCGTCTAGTGGACCAACGTTCCAGAAGATTATGATGGACATATTGAAGGGGATCGAGGGCGTGGAGGTGTACTTAGATGATGTAGTCGTCCATGCCAAATCAAAAGTAGACCATGATCATCAGTTGGAGAAAGTGCGTGCCCGGTTCAAAGCACACGGGGTGCGCATAAATGAGAGGAAGTCTAGGTACGGAATTGAGGAGATTAAATTTCTGGGACTAGTGATAACCGAGGGGACAGTCCGTGCAGATCCAGACAGGATTGCTGCACTGGTGCAGGCAGCTACGCCTAAGAGTGCTGCACAGCTGAAATCTTTCCTGGGCGCTGTCAGTTTTCATGCCCGTTTCCTCCCAGGATTCTCGGCCATGGTTGAACCCCTGAGGGAGATTCTGCGGCAGGACGAGCTTACCTGGGCAGAGGCCGCCTCTAAGGCATTCACAACAACGAAGAAGGCCATAGCAGAGCGCCCATCACTCTCACTATTTGATCCGTCCCACCCTACGGTGGTGACTACGGATGCCAGTGACGTAGGATGCAGTGCCTATTTGAGCCAAATGAAAGGGGAAGACGAGTGTATCATCGCATATGCTTCCAGAGTATTGTCTCCTGCAGAACGTGGATACTCCACTGTGGAAAAGGAAGCTCTCAGTTGTGTCTGGGCAGTCGAAGAGTGGCACACGTTCTTGTGGGGCCGCAGATTCCTCCTGCGCACGGATAATCAGGCACTCCGTACGATATTCGGCCCAAAAGGTTCAAACAGGGATGGGCGTCGCATAGCTCGATGGGAGGCTAGGCTAATGGCTTACGCGTTTGATGTACAGTACATTCGCTCGATTAATAACGTAGTAGCTAATGGGCTATCGCGTGTTCCGATCGCAGACGATACGTGGGAAGATAACGACGACGTCGACATAGCATTGCTCCGAACGGCAGTTGATGCAGTAACGGTTGACGAGTGCGTAAAGGAGACAGTTAAGGATAGTGATCTGCAGTTGATGCAAACCTATCTTAGCACTCGCTGGCCTGATCGCCGACAGCTGCCGGCCAGGCTCATGGCGTACGCGCAGGTTCGGCTGGAGCTGAGTCTGGCTCAAGGTTTAATTTTTCGTGGTCACCGGTTGGTTGTACCTGCTTCACTCCGCGCACGTGTCATAGGGTTGGCACATGCAGCACATCAGGGTTGGGTTCGTACGAAGCAGCGCCTTCGTGATAAGTACTGGTGGCCGAGCATGGACAAGGAAGTCGAGTACATGATTCGCGATTGTACTTTGTGCGCCACTCATCCGAAAAGTTGTGTGCCGCAAAGACCCCCTCTCCAGCCCATTCCGCTGCCACCAGCGCCATGGCATACCTTCAGTTGGATATAATCGAGCCTATGGCCGGTCCAAGCGCCTACCGATACGGCCTAGTTCTGATGGACAGTTACACAAAGTGGCCTGAGGTTGGATTTACGTCGGATGTTAGCTCTTCTGCAGTCATTGAGTTTCTCGTCGGTGTGTTCGCCCGAGAAGGGGTCTGTGAACGACTGCAGACAGATAATGGACCCCAGTTCTCTTCGAGAGAATTTCAGAATTTCGCGAAATCCTGTGGGATAACTCAAGTAAGGAGTACACCCCACTTCCCACAGACGTGCGGATTGGTCGAAAGGTTCAACAGGAGTCTGAAGGACGCAATTCGGGGCGCAAGGATAGCGGGGGCACCATTGCTCGAGTATGTTCGAGCCTACTTACAGGCCTATAGGGCCACGGAGCATCCGGCGACGGGAAAGCCGCCTTTCTTTCTTCTTAGGGGACGTGAAATGAGGACATCTCTCAACGTCCTACCTGCTGCTCCGCCTCCCGACAAGGAGGTACGGGAGCGTGTGAAGGGGTATCAGGACAAGTACACGGCAAGGTTTAACAAGGGAACCCATTTGCCTACCTGGGAAGAAGGTGAGTATGTGCGAGTAAGGGTCCCAGGAGTGAAAAACAGACAGTATGAGGGTCCCATTCAAGTCAAGCAGCGGACCGGAACGGTGAGTTTCCGTCTGGCTCACGGGTCACGTGTACACGCCCGTCGTCTGGTATCTGCTGGGGCCGCCGACAGGAGGGCAGAGCAAAACCTAGACCCAGTGATGGGCCAGTGGAATGCCGCTAACGACGCTTGGGCTCCCAAGCCGTCCATTACCGCCCAAACCACGCCAAGTCTGCGCGAGTACCCTCGTGCATTTGTGAACCTAGACCATGCAGCTCCCTCCAATCCTAGTACCCCGCGCAGGAGCTCGAGACTACGTAGAGCGCCTGATCGTTACTCGCCGTAGAGGTGTCAGTCCTTAAGTTTTTTTGCGAGGGAGTGTGTTGTGACGTAATGCAAGAAACCACTTTGGGTTTGGTTATTGTTGATACGCGTCGCATATGAATACGTTGCGCCACTTACGGTGAAGCGGAAGCTCAATAGTTAGTGGTGTCGAACTGAGGATGTATTTGCTAATATAGATATTGGACCTTTTGTTACTTAGTGATTGCGTGATAAGTGAAATTAGTGTGCATTTAAATGGCCATGAATTATCCTCATTACTGTTGCTCATGTCGTGAGTTGGTATGCAGTACGTGTTCTGACGACCTTACTTCTATGAAGAAATAGAGGAGACTTGTGGAGAGCATGGCAAGCGGTGTTTTGGTGGATATAGGAGGCTCCGCTAGTTCGACCTCGAAGACAAGAATCCGTGGCTATACGGCTGTCGACTACAAGAGCTACAACAGTCAGGGCCATTGGTTAATGTTGCACTTTAGATTACTTAACACTATCATATGAGTTGCTTGATGTAATGATATTTGTCCATGAAAGTAAAGAGGGACATACTTAATTAAAGCCCACTCATGCAAGGAGTGTCCAATTGGACCATTTGGAATTGTCATCGTGGCACTTTGTCTCTGGAAGGGTGCTTCTGGCTGACAAATTTGATGGGGCATTCAGGTACACTGAAGGTCAGACTTCTTTCAAGTGCAATTCTGGCTGAAAACCTGAGGGGACACTGGGGACACATACTCCCAGTGCCCCTTGTATCCACCCCTATCCCAGAAACAATTGAAAGGGATTCTGATGAACTAGAGCCACTGAGATGGTTCCATAACAGCTTCACGCTGCCACGCAGTAAGACCTCTCACTTTTTGCAGGCACTCAACTTTTGGTATCTTCGAACTAAAGTAGTCATACACCTACCTCACAGCGAGGGCTTGTGACCCCATGAAACATTGCATCCATATCCAGTTCAAGTTGTTTATTTCAACAGCCCGGTTCTGTACACACCACATTCCGTTTCATTTCTAGTGCAAGCAACGCTACCGTAGGAAGTGCAGAAGATACCCGGTCAACATGCCTCTCACATAATGTTCACCGGGTTGGGGGGGGGGGGCAGTTTGGGCACCTAAGATCTGAAACTAGAAGCACACAATTTGGAGGAATTACAGCTGTAGTGAACTTGCTGCGGTACACATCTCATGACACCAGGTCAATGTCTTCAGGGTCAAATGAGGTCACAATCGGCCTCCACTCCACCCCAGCCGGCACCGCCCGTACATACAGAAAGTATGCATGTTCCACTGCCGAACGGTAGGTAGAGACCGTTCATACGTACGCTTGCTACGAACGCTGGTACAGACCGTGCGTGCTGTCGTTGTGGTCGGTAGTACGGACCCATCGTGCGATCGTTACGGCCAGCGTATGACTAAATAACTCCACTAACATGGGGCAGTACCCCACGCCCACCCCTTATCTGCCACATCCCTCCACTTATGGCAGAATAAATTTGAGTTGGTGATCTTCCTTCAGTCTTCCTTCAGACTTCCCAGACTGTCCATAACAGCCACTATACGTGGAGGGCATGCTTAGTGAAATAAATATATAAGACAAGTACATTTGGAAGTATATTATGACAAATGCAGCCAAAAATACACATGGAAATAGTTATTCCCGTTCATCAATTATGTTTTAGAGTTCATCAGCATCATGTTTCAAGATACAAGAAAATTGTATTTGGGATATCAGTATCTAGCTGTGGTCAGGTATGATTACTTGATATATGATGCAACATTCTGTACATGCGTGAATAATAAATGATTCACAGCTTGGCACCTGTGTACCTACCTAGTTTTAGTGTGCTGCTTCCTTGATTGAGGATGGTACCTAAGTTATGTTTATTAATGTATATGCTTCAACATTTTTGTGTTGTAATCATGTTGCTATCAATACTTGCCCATTAAAAAAGATGCCTTCAGAAGTGGTTTATTTCCAATCATTGCTCTTGGAGTGAACCAGGCTTTACAATGTGATGTAGACGGAGTGGCAGGTGATCAGATACACGATATTGATTTCATTGATAGTGATGTTGTTTTCAATTATATCAGAAAAATAAAGCCAAACAAGACAGCAGGACCTGATGGAATTTATGCTAGGGTATTGCGGGAAGCTGAAAATGAACTGGCAATTCCACTTAGTATAATATTTTGTAGATCAGTTTCACAAAATGAAATTCCAACAGATTGGAAAAGGGCAAATGTAGTTCCTATTTTCAAGAAAGGAGAAAGAGGGAAAGTTGAAAATTATAGGCCAGTAAGCCTCACATCCCTAGTCTGCGAGGTACTCGAATCAATTATCAAGGATAGGATGGTTTGTTTTCTGGAAGGAAACAGATTGATTCAAGATACTCAACATGGGTTTAGAAAAGGGAGATCGTATCTCACAAATCTCTTGGACTTTTTGAATTTTTCCACAGAACAATTTGATCAGGGAAATCAGGTTGATGTAGCATATCTTGACTTTAGTAAGGCCTTCGACAAGGTACCCCATAAACGGTTAATGATGCAGCTTCAGGTCCATGACATTGCAGGTAGCATCCTAAAATGGATAGAGTTGTGGCTTTCAGATAGACAGCAGAGAGTAATGCTAAATGGTACAAAGTCATCATGGCAAAATGTTCGTAGTGGAGTCCCTCAGGGGTCGGTACTGGGGCCACTTTTGTTCATTATATTTGTGAATAGCATTCAATGTGGCCTAAGCAGTAAGGTTTTGAAAATTACGATGATTTCAAGATCTTTCGGGCAATAACAGGGCACAATGAGCAGGTTTTGCTGCAGAACGACTTAGACGAGCTTGTGAAGTGGTCCGAAAAATGGCAAATGAAGTGTAATTTTGATAAGTACAAAGTCATGCATGTAGGTAGGCAGCATATGAAGGCGCCATACTTGATGGGTGTCCAAGTATTATCTGTGACTCAGCAGGAGAAGGACTTAGGTGTTATTTTGAACACAAAATTGGGGGCATCAGAACAGACCAAAGAAGCCAGGAAAAAGGCACTAAGAATGCTTGGAGCAATACAGAGGAATGTGTCATACAAAAGTGAGGAGGTCATCAGGAAGCTTTACTGTGCATATGTCAAGCCACATTTAGAATACTGTGTCCAAGCTTGGTCCCCTAGTTATGAGAAAGATTGTTGGCTTTTAGAGAGAGTACAAAAGAGGGCAACACAAATGGTGAATGGTATAGGCAACCTGGCATATGAGGAAAGATTGAAGAAATTGAATATGTTTTCACTTAGGTATAGAAGGCTGAGAGGAGATCTCATCGAGGTTTTTAAATTTGTTCATGGTCAGGAACAGGGATATCTCAGGGAAATGTTTGAATTTAACAGAAATGATGCAATTAGAGGTCATCAATTCACAATTAAAGTTAATCACAGCAGGATAAGGTTAAGACAGTCTCTATTCACCAACAGGGTAGTCGAACACTGGAACCAGCTGCCAGGAACCATTGTCAGTAGCAACACACTGAACATCTTTAAAAACGGCACAGTCAATCATTATAAGAATAGGGGGCTTGTTTTTCTGTATTCCAGGGATGGCTGATATACAGATGTGGTGGGCAACTGGTTCAGTGTCCAAAAGTGCATCCAAGAAGGCCCTTGTGGCTCATAGTTGCACTGGTCTTTTATGTCTATGTCTTTATGTGGACTGTATGTCACCTTAATTTAAAGATAGTACTGTTTTTAAAGTGTGTCTAAAGGACTGGTCCCTTTGACCAGACTTCATTTCATTTGACTGGTCCCCACCTAGTCTTGGTCACATCAGACTGCTCAGTCTCAGTCCTTGCTCCCAAAATGTTTAGCATTTGCCATCTCTAATGTGCTCCTACTTGAATTGTAATTCATAAGCTTGCTCATAGGTGACAGCACCATCGTGCCGCAGACAACAGATGTTTCAGTGATGATCCATGGAGTTGATGCGGGCAGGTGTGGTCGGATAGTGATGCAGATGTTTTGAGATATAAGTTGAGTGGATTCGCTGGCAGGCGTGGTGATGCCTGAGACGTGTCGAGAGAATCTAGCATGGAGTAAAATAGTAATAGCTATGAGTATCCACTTGTTTGCAGTTCTTGATGTTATGAGGAAACAATTTAATTTATTGTCGGTAATTGAAAGCTTATTGCACTTCAACCATTAATAGCTATGTTATTCCTCTCCCACCCTCGCTACGTCCACCACTACATCACCACTGTTAAATCCAACAGCGTAGCCATTGTTGAAGTTGTGGGGATATGTCACCTTCAGTTATTTTCCTGTGGGTATCATCGCCAAAAGTAGATGGAATCCGCCCCTCTCCATCTTTAGATGCCCCGCCCCCAACTTAAGTTGTAGCTCCCCCTACTTAGGTCGTGCTGTCCTACTTTAGACTAGGGTTGTTATGTTGTGAAATTTGTGATGAAAACAGTCCTTCACCCCAGCCCAGGGAACCCTTGCACCTATGCCTCGTGGGGATCTTGTGAGCCCATCAAGGCGGTCACCCGGAGGACTCCCTCTAACCCTGCTGCAGGTGGCTGCCCCTTCGCCCCCCCCCCCCCCCCCCGGCTATGCCACTGGTCACCCTAACATATGATGAAGCCCTGAGTCAAGTCAATTCATGTGCACATGATATTTGGCGTCCAGGATGTTGAGCCAAAGAAGTAGTTCCAGTAGCTTCCCTATTCCGGCCAATGCACAACTTTGATACTGCCCATTTGGAAGAGTCCAGTGATAAATTATTCGTGAAATTGGGTGGAACATACCACTTTCTTAACACTCAATTGACATCCTTCTCCAAGAAGTATCAACATCCTGCTGATTAATGCATGCTTATGAAGTCTTCATATCTCCTTTCTAACAGTATCTTGTTCATAAGTATCATGTTCATGCTCTCGATAAGGAATGGGGATACAGGAATATTCTCCAATACTGAATTGTACATAAAGGGATTGCCTATAATGTGATACGGCATACAATACCAGTGTATACCATTGGTATTATTCTCCCTATCCCAAATATCCCCATCCTTCTCCAAGAAGTATCAACATCCTGCTCATGAATGCATGCTTATGAAGTCTTCATATCTCCTTTCTAACAGTATCTTGTTCATAAGTATCATGTTCATGCTCTCGATAAGGAATGGGGATACAGGAATATTCTCCAATACTGAATTGTACATAAAGGGATTGCCTATAATGTGATACGGCATACAATACCAGTGTATACCATTGGTATTATTCTCCCTATCCCAAATATAGCTCTTCCTAAATTATAGATTTCCAAAAAATGATAAAGGTGCAGTCATAAGTATACCATTGGCTCAAATTTCAGTCTCAAAGATCAAAACGATATTAAATGACACTAATTCCATGACAAAATTCCACATC
This sequence comes from Ashinkailepas kermadecensis, assembly GCA_034440615.1. Taxonomy (NCBI): domain Eukaryota; kingdom Metazoa; phylum Arthropoda; class Thecostraca; family Neolepadidae; genus Ashinkailepas; species Ashinkailepas kermadecensis. Next base: position 23,866 of record JAOTOM010002231.1, read on the forward strand.
CTACTGTGCTTGTTTCGACATCTCACACCTAGCACAAAACCATTATTTTAACACTGCCAGAGTCTCACCTGTCGCTACTCTTCGCCTGCGACCAATCGGCGTGAGAGATCGGCGACGCTATATGACTGAACGGTCGACGTGTCGTAAAACCAGTAACCAACCAAACAATCCCATTTGACAGAGTGAACAGACTGTTCCTAGTGTCTATTTTCCCTCAGACGTAATTGTGAAATAGGACACTTTGTTTCCAGCTTGTCTGGACCTGCCTCGTAACTTTTAGGTATCGTGCGTTTGGGTAGTGCAGCTTGCTATGGTGTGTTCAGTGGGCGCGTTTGTAGACGATGTTTATCCACTGAACCAATTGTTGATATTGCCATTCTGACAGTGCAACAAATGCAGGTATCTTACGTGCTCTGATTGAACGTATTGGGTACCTCGCTACTCGCTGATTGGAAATAAGTAAGGCATACAGATGTAACAGACACATCAACATCAAGTATCATTCCATGACGTCATTATCATTGTTTGACATCAATCAAGGACGCAGGCTTCGCTCTGTGGTGTGTCAAATGCTCCTGTATTCGCATTTACCTACGCGAATTTATTATCCGTTCTGGCTGCAGCTTCTTCCGTGTGTTCCGTCGCTGTCTGTGACGTCATAGCACCATAAGCCAGGCCGGTTCACCTGCCACAAAACACCAGTGTGAGTGTTAGCGTGACAAGCATTCTGCAGACGTTCTCTATCGTAGAAAACTTCGCTTCTCTCTACGACTTGTAAACCTTTGTTGTATGTTGAACGCGTAAAGAAACGGAATAACGCTGCCTGCCTGCGCTATCCCTTGTGCTTCTCATTGCTCCATTACCTTTGTAGCCGCCACATCTCTTACCTTTTATCTCTCAGACTTTCTTGCATTCTAATCAGCTTGTCACGTGTCATGGTTGAATTGTTGCATTCTAATCAGCCGTTCACGTGACATGGCTAAATTACTTCCTCCTAATCAGCTGGTCACGCGCTGCTGCTGCTGAATTGCTACATTTGGTAACTTTTCGTGTTTCGCCGACGCCACCCGTGTATTGATCTGGTCGCAGGAGATTCTGATCATGTCTACCAGCTTGCCACCTGTCTTGCCCACCACAAGAGTTATTGAGTGTTCACTTCGCTCCGATGATGTCGGTATTCGCACTCGGAATTATCGGGCGACGGCAATTATTGTCAGAAAATGCCTTCACTCCCTCGCCTTTATTCTACCCCATCTTCCGCTGCTATTGATCTCCCTCCATTTCACGCCGTTGCCTAGCATTATGCCTTGCTTCGAGCTTGTCCTGCCCCTTCTTATGCCTGTCGTGTGTCATGCGTTGACATGCCCTGTCGCATGCAGCTGCATCGCATTACTTCGCCTAACAACTGTCCATCCAGCTATGCTGTATGGCTTGCTTCCTCTTGTAATATGTTGTTTTGTCAGTGTCCCTCTGTTTGCCTCGGGGCGCTATTTGGCCTATGCAGTCGATGCACCCCTAAACTACAATAACCAACCATCTGTTTTGGCATAAACGTTTACTTTTATTTCATTGTGTGAATATTCTGTTGCTGACCATCCATGGGCAGCACTTTCTAAGTGTTTTGCATTTTGTTCCAGCTTATGTAAGTCTGAGGTTAGTTGGGGAGAGTCAGGGCCGAATTTCAAGAGACTCCTCCCCCTCGACCCGGCGAAGGTTTATTTGGCCGCCGACTCGGCGAGGATTAGACGCAATGTATAATCCAAGACTATGTATCCCAATGTCAGTAGGTACAACACAACCCTTTTCTTATTCACGAAATGAAAATAATCATACTCTCAGGTTTCTTTGTGCCCAAGGTTGTGCTCTCCAAGTCCCGGGTTTCAAAATTGTAATCCAGTCAAGACCTAGAGTTGATACAAAGGAATTGCACATCGAAGTATAAGTTCCTGTTCAGGTTGGTATGTTCATCTCGAATCTTCCGATATTTGAATGCTGTTAAAGTAGCAAAATTGTCCTGAAGCATCTTTGGTGGGCCACTCGTCTGTCCAGTGTTTTCTCATCACTTTCCACATCCTTTCCCCCGTGTGTAAACAGGAACTCTTCTCTTGGTATGTCTGCTCTGCACGAGTAGACACTGTCCCTAAGAGCTGCGTTTGCTTAATTTCGACCCTTTGTCACGGCTTCGTCGCGCATAGTTTAACATTGGTTTGTCTTGAAAGCGTGCTTCCTTCATTCAAGTCCGATGTTCTCGGATGTTCTGGAGGCCTGTGTACCTATTAGGCTGGACTGTTTCGCTGCAGTAATGCAGGTTGTTAATGAAGCGCTACACAGCGGCCACCCCAACATCCAGCTCGCTGTGAATACGTCATGTCCGAATCATTTGTTAGCGTAAGGTGCGACATTTCGTTCTGCAACAGGTGTCCATGCTGCATAGCTCGTCTGTTCCTTCACCTTGCGATGGAATTGATCACCACCTACCCTTCTGATTTCAGTTACTACCACACTTTCCTGTCGTGTGTGACGTCACAGCATCATGTGTTGTCGTCATCATACGACGCAAAATAATATGGCAGCACAGCACAGCATCATCTTATGACGTCCGCGTTATATGTTGACGTAATGCAGTGCCGCTTTGTTCTGTAACATATTACCGTGCTACAGAATGCGACTGCTCCTCTACCCTACGATGCAATTGATCACCACCTTCCGTTTGATTTCAGCTACTACAGCTGTGTGTGACGTCACAGCACCGTCAGCGCGGCCAGTTCACCTGCGACAATAAACGCCGGTGTGAGCGTTGGCGTGACGGCTGTCCTACAGCTGTACTCGGTAGCTCCTGTGGCACAGCCAGCTTATAGCATGGCAAACAGGAATACATCGGAGAAGTGGCCGAATCGCTGTGATTTATGTGGCAAAGAGTTTCGCTATCCTAGCGGGCTCATTGCTCACATCCGAGTTCACAAGAACGAGATGTCACACAAATGTGGTACATCTGGCAAGGTGTTTAAACAACAGGGCAATCTTAATACCCACTACAGATATAATTCCGGCGAGAGGCCGTACGTATGTAAGGAGTGTGGTAAGTCGTTTGTTGGTCAGTGCACCTTGAACGCCACGCCATAGCCCATTCTGGAGATAAACCATTCAGCTGTGACGTTTGTGGCAAGCTGTTCAGTCTACAGAGTCACCGTAACTTCCACTACAGACTCCACCCCGGCGAGAGGCCACACAAGTGTGAGCAGTGTGGTAGATTGTTTGCTAGGCATGACGACCTGAAACGTCATGCTCTAGCCCATTCTGGCGAGAGGCCATACAAGTGTAAGGAATGTGGTAAATCGTTCGCTCTGCAGGGCTATCTTAGGAGTCACGCTGTAGTTCACTCTGGAGTAAAACCGATCAGCTGTGACGTTTGTGGCAAGGCGTTCAGTCGACAGGGCGACCTTAATGTCCACTACAGAGTCCACTCCGGCGAGAGGCCATACAAGTGTGAGCAGTGTGGTAAATCGTTTGTTCACTCCGAAGAGAGCCCACATAAGTGTGGGCAGTGTGGTAAATCGTTTCGTCAACTGTGGCATCTGACTGCGCATTCCAGGATTCATTCCGGCGATTGGCCATAGAGGTGTAATTTGTGTGGAACTGTGTTGGCTTCTCATTTCCAGCTGACTGCAGTACAGCTTGATTCTGTCAGGAGACCTTGCGGTTATGGGGTGCGTGGGAGGATGTTCAGTTGCACGAGCATCTTGAGACGTCATCACGAATACATTTGTGCTCTCAACTCCAGTGTCTCAAAGTTAAGTATATTACAGGATGTCCGAATGCATACTTATCTTGGAAACGTGTTGCTGTGGGGAAGGAAAGTAAAGTAGTTTTGGACATTTTTTGGCTAACGGTGATGAATCGGTGACCATAATGGGTCATTTTGATGATGTGCTCTTTGTACGTGCTATTTAGAATATCATCTGCAAAAATCAGGTGTATCCGATATGTCACCATGATTTTAGTCGGTACCCTGTAAATAGATATGGTGCATGAGTAAAACCAACTTTGGTGACCTGAGGTCAAACTGGGACATTGAAGGTCACGTACTTCGATGTGCTGCATCTTTGATGGGCAGCGGACATCTAGGCGTTGGAATCATTCGGATAAGTAAAACACTTTAAATTTCATGCGGTACCCAGTTTTTACCCGAATTCTAGGAAAGTTCCTATATCGTTTACGTAATAGTCTAGTAGGATCTCGCGTCCGCGTCACTCCGGTCGTAAAGTTCCAAAGTTATCTGCACTGTCTGTATTGGGCATCGGCGAATAGACGGCAACAGTCAAACACCAGAAAACTCGTACATAAAATGTTCCGCGCCGACGAACATCCGTGATATTACCTACCGTTGAATTTAAGGCCGAAATCGGGTATTGTGGGCCCTATATGATCTGTGCAGTCAATGCGCCCGTAAACCCCAATAACTGACTAACTAACGAAATCGGGTATTAATTTAGAACGCGCGGCAGCCAGCGATACAGACCCGCGTCGCCTGGCCGCTCAGATACGACTCTGGCGGGGGCCGCCGGCTCCAGGATCTACGCGGCAGACGGCGGCCGTCGGCCCAGTAAAGCGCTGACTACGTGCGGCCGCGTCTGCCGATAATTGGACTGTCCGGTCTCAGCCGGGACACGGACCGGCAGCCAACCGCCAGCCGGCTCAGGCTCGTCAGGCGCTACATTTACCGCATACATTTACGGTACATTTATGGAGTCATATCATTTACAGTTACGGGACAGCCAAAAGTACAATCTTAGAGTAACTTTGTTACATAATTATCTCTCCTGACCTATGGAGATCGAACTGCTTGTCCTACTGAATATGTGTTGTTTGCTTTACTTTTGCAAGCGACAAAGATCATGTGCTGAAAAATGAACGAAATTGGAGAGTATGCGAGTAGGATGCTGAATGCGAATGCTAATGCGTTGCTAATATCATAGACATATCAACATGGCATAATTGTGGCAAATGCAGGACATTTTGGGAACGAAGACTGAGACTGAGCAGGCTGATGTGACCAAGACCAGGTGGGGACAGGTCAAATGGACTGAAGCCTGGTCAAAAGAAGAATTTTTAACCTCAATTTTTTTTTTTAAAGTAGTACTATTTTTGAAAACTAAGGTCATATAGGCAATTCACATCACATTGAAAAGCCTGGTTCAATCCCAGAACATGAACTGGAAATAATCCACTTCTCAAGGCAGCATTTTTTTTCAATTGACAGGTACTGATATCAATAACATGACGACTACAGGACAAATCTTACAGCACATAATCAATCTTAAGGTTAATACCCATTACTATATGTACAAACCTCAATAAAAAAGCAACAGACTTAAAACTGGGTGGGTATAATTGGCGTCACAAATAGCTTGGTAGCCAAGCTGAGGGTCCTGTTACCTGAATATCCTGCATAGGTATACTGTTCCTCACCACACCTATACCTACGCGGGATATTCAGGTGCCAGGACGCCCAGTCTGACTGCCAGGTTATTTCTCACGCCAATAGTACATCGACACCAAGATGTGAAGCATTCAGTATGCAAGCATCCGTAAAATGTTGCATCATGTATTAAATAATGATACCAAGCAACCGCTAGATTGTGATATCCAACCTCTGATATTCTTGCATCTTCCAACTTCGACAATTGTTCCTGAACCTGAACCCGTGGTTCATTCACGCCGCCATGGTGTCCATTCTTCCCGCTATATTGTCCATTCACGACGCTATATTGTCCATTCGCGCTACTATGGTGTTCATTCACGCTGCTATGGTGCCCATTCACGCCGTTATATTGTCCATTCACGCTACTATGGTGTTCATTCACGCTACTATGGTGCCCATTCACGCCGCTATATTGTCCATTCACGCCGTTATGGTGTCCATTCACGCTACTATGGTGCCCATTCACGCCGCTATATTGTCCATTCACGCTACTATGGTGTTCATTCACGCCGCTATGGTGTCTATTCACGCCCCTATATTGTCCATTCACGCCGCTATGGTGTCTATTCACGCCCCTATATTGTCCATTCACGCCGCTATGGTGTCTATTCACGCCCCTATATTGTCCATTCACGCCGCTATGGTGTCTATTCACGCCCCTATATTGTCCATTCACGCCGCTATGGTGTCTATTCACGCCCCTATATTGTCCATTCACGCCGCTATGGTGTCTATTCACGCCCCTATATTGTCCATTCACGCCGCTATGGTGTCTATTCACGCCCCTATATTGTCCATTCACGCCGCTATGGTGTCTATTCACGCCCCTATATTGTCCATTCACGCCGCTATGGTGTCTATTCACGCCGCTATGCTAGTGTCGCTTCGACATTACGCTGCTTCCAGACGAGTCATGACACCCATATCTTGGAGCAATAAAGACTCCACACCGTGGTGCCGCAGGAAGCCCCGATACGGATGTGATGGTATGTGACAGTCTGGTTATTTCCGCCCGTGCGTCTGGCGTCGAAGAAGAAGTAGACAGCTGCTGTTGGCTGCGTCTGCTCATCGGATGCTCAGACCTCGAAACACTGCGGTGATACGTCTGGACCTCGCGTTGATATTCAGCAACACACGCACACAAGCTCTTGAAACAACCACGACTTGTCAAAACCCAGTTCTCAAATGCGATCGCCAGGTGGCGATCGGCGGGAGCGTTGGTAACAGCTCGGCGTCTGATGGTGGTCTGCCCTCCAGAGGGTCCTGTCCCGGGGTATTTATGCAAGTGTGTATATATACTTATGGAAAAAGCCTGCACGCGCTGACCTTTGCTGGGACGGAAGGAAGCACGCAACGTATGTGAGTCATTGCGTGTCGATGAGTAACTGATTAAGATGGCCGATGTGCGTCTGTTTGCGTGAGCTGGCCGAGGCTGGCATTTTGGCAGCTCGCAGATGACGTATGGTTTACTTTATTTGTGCGGCCGGGCAGGGTCAGTTATTGATGTGCCTGATCTGTGTGTTTATATGATCTAGCCGCGGCTTGCATTTTGCCAGTTGGCGAGTGGCGTATTTGTGCGATCGTGCAACCGCAGTGTTTGCATAGCCGGGCTGTCGGCGCCGAGCGGAGCTCGGTGCCGACGGCGTGCGCGTGGCGCGTGTGGCGGGGATGACTCAATGCATGTTCGTGGGCCGGTTGGGTGCCGACGGCGTGCGCGTGGTTGCTTACAATACCTCGCGTTGCTACAGGTACATGGTACTGACAGGGGAGACATTGTTGGTTGGTGATTGGTTTTACGACACGTCGACCGTTGAGTCATATAGCGTCGCCAATCTCTCACGCCGATTGGTCGCGGGCGAAGAGTAGCGACAGGTGAGATTCGAACCCACAATATTTCGATTGCGAGATAAGCATCTTACCCCTAGACTACTCGTCCCCGGAGACATTGTTGACACCTATATTTAGCTCATTTATGCTGAACAGCGGTGTTATTTGACACTACGGTTTACTTAAAAAGGAAGGTATTATGAAGCACCACACATGTGAATGAAATTATTCTGAACCGGGATACCGACGGTCAAGTGACATTAAGGGTGTTGATTTCTGAAAATTATTAGGGGGCACAGTACACGAAGGCATCGGGCGAATCCAAATTGATTTGGGGGGGGGGGGGTGCAGTCCATATGGTTCAATGTTAAATATTAAAATTATTGGGGGAACCAAACATTAAGGGAACCCTGCCCTTTCGAATGTATATAAAACGACACTCCTGGGTGAGGTGTCATTTGACACATAAGTAGGTGCAAGAATTGGACACCCAAGAATAGGGCGGGTAAGACGATCGTTCTACACTAAGGTTGGTTCCTAGGGGTGGAACAGCACTCGGTATGGCGGCATCTCGCAGGAATCGACTCTCTGATGTGGTTTTATAGTTATTCCAATGGACGTGGTGTCAAATGTGAAGGGGTTTTGGGGCACCACTCGAGACCACCCACAGTAGGCTTTTCTTCTTTTCATTAGGTACACCGTCCTGCTTCATATGATAGCTCATGCCCGTGGAACACAGGCGACGCTTGTTCGTCACATATGCGAATAAACCATTGGGAGCAATGACTCAATGAGTGAAATGTATTTAAAATTCCCCTCTGCTGTGGTAAAACCCAACCGATAAAGAGCAAATCACACAATCCGGCACCGACCGAAAGCCACCACGTGGCTGGAGGCCCCGCCCCTCGGCCATCTGCGCCAATGGCGGCCAGCATTCAGTGACTGCGACGCGTGGCTTGACACGAGCACAGCACGGCCAGCTGGCCGCCGTCAGACACGTGGCTAAGGGGGGGTGAGGCTCATAAGATCTACTTTCAGAAGATCTATTTTCAGAATATCTACGTTCAGGAGTTCTATTTTCAGAAGATCTACTTTCAGAAGATCTATGTTCACAAGATCTACTTGGAGGAGGAAATGTTCACAAGAGCTACTCCGAAGAGTAAATTGTTCAGAAGATCTACTCGGAGACGAAAGTGTTCACAAGATCTACTCCCAGGTCTGAATGTTCAGAAGATCTACACATTGGTCTCAAGTGTTCAGAAGATCTACTCCCCAATGTAAATGTTCAGAAGATCTACTGATAGCTCGAAATGTTCACAAGATCTACTCCCAGGTCTGACTTGTTCAGAAGATCTACTCGAAGACGAAAGTGTTCACAAGATCTACTCCCAGGTCGGAACGTTCAGAAGATCTACAAATAAGCCTCAAGTGTTCAGAAGATATGCTACTGGAAATGTTCAGAAGATCTACTGCTGGAAATGTTCAGAAGATCTACTCGGAGGATGGAAGTGTTCACAAGATCTACTCTCGGGACAGAATATTCAGGAGATCTACTCTTGGCCCAGAATGTTCTAACCTAACCTAACCAAACCTAACCTAACCTAACCCAGCCTAACCTAATCGAACCTAACCTAACCTAACCTAACCTAACCTAGAGAGTAGATCTTCTGAACATTCCGGGCCAAGAGTAGATCTTCTGAACATCCAGTCCCGAAAGTAGATCTTGTGAACACTTCCATCCTCCGAGTAGATCTTCTGAACATTTCCAGTAATAGATCTTCTGAACATTTCCAGCAGTAGATCTTCTGAACAACTGAGGCCTATTTGTAGATCTTCTGAACATTCCGACCTGAGAGTAGATCTTATGAACATCTCCAAGTATTAGTAGATATTGTGAACACCTTCGTCTTCGAGTAGATCTTCTGAACAATCCAGTCCCGAGAGTGGATCTTGTGAACATTTCCCTCCTCCGAGTAGATCTTCTGAACACTTCCAGCTATCAGTAGATCTTCTGAACATTTCAAGCTATCAGTAGATCTTCTGAACATCTGCATTAGGGAGTAGATCTTCTGAACATTTGCATTGGGGAGTGGATCTTCTGAACATTTGAGCCTATTTGTAGATCTTCTGAACATTCAGAATTGGGAGTAGATCTTCTGAACATTCAGACCCGAGAGTAGATCTTGTGAAAATAGATCTTCTGAAAATAGATCTTGTGAAAATAGATATTCTGAAAGTAGATATTCTGAACGTAGATCTTCTAAAAGTAGATCTTATGAGCTTCCCCGCTGAGGGGCACCCACGCAAACGCGGAGTAACGGACGCCAGTCGACGTATCTTGAGGTGAGGCCGGACGTGGACGTGGACTTGGACGATATGGGATGAGAGGCGCGTCGGTATCGTTTGCACGGAGAAGGAGACGCCAGTCCACGTCACAGCATGCATGGAGTTTCGCTGGGAAAGCTTATTGAGTTCAATTATAAAATTGTTCCTCTTGCTCCTCAAAACTGCTCCTCAACATTTATTGGTGGAAAAGAAACCCGGATACTCCGTTGATCCTGGATGCACCTCACATGTACCTATGTTTAAATATGCCGCTAGATATACTACCGAACCGAGGCACCAATTCAGTATTCTTTTAAAGACCGATTGGTTTCTCGTCTACTTGGGCTATTTTGGGGACGCCGGGCCATTTGCTTAGGGCGGCAACGCGTTTTTGAGTCCCTAGCGATTTTTAGGGCTAGGAAATTCATTTTTTGCTGACTCACGGTGATTTTGAGAGACTGGCTCGTTTCGAAGGATCCGACGTTTATTTAGTGCCATGGCACGTTTGTTAAGGACTATGTCGGTTTTGCGGCCCGCAGCATGTTTTATTCGCTCCTCAGGTTGTCTTCGCGGCCCCGAGCCCTGTTCGGCAAGGATGTATGCGGTGCAGTCGGAGTAAGCGGAAAACAAGGAGCCAATCAAACGCGTCTGAGTTTTCCTCAGGCACTTTGCTATGACGTCACACATTTGTAGCTGGTGCAGGCGGTGTAGGCGGAAAATCGCGTAATCTCCGACTGCAAGTTAACTTGTGCGTGGCTGACGCAGTTGAGACAATGCTGGAGAAGGACGGGTTACGGCCGGGGTAAAGGATACATACTTCCAGGATTTCACGCATTACGTGGTCGCCGGTTAAAGTATGCACCCTTAAGCCCGAATAATGGATCAATCTGATTGTTTCGTCCTTTTTGGTCATTACAGCCTTGTTCTTCCAAAAAGCTGCGCATAAATCAAATGGCTTTAACTCAAGGTTACTTGCCATTTACCTTGGCCTTTGGTATTTCTGTAGAAGCCCTGAGCACAAATTGGAGAAAAACATATGAACGGGACGGCTTGAGGATTACCTAGCATCTACCATTTCTTTGGTAAATAACATGTAGGCAAGATATTCCCCATTGCATGTCACACTATTGCATTGGCTCAATGTATGATGCAGAATACTTTTGTGACAATGATATTACACAATCCAGCATCAGTAGGGTTTAGGCAATGCAACATCAATGGGCTTTAGGTGACCTAACATCGGTGCATTTTCTAGTACCCAACATCAGAAGGTTATAGCCTACAGGCAATCCAGCATTAGGAAGTTTTTGGTGATAAAACATTGGAAGGCTATGTTTTTACTAACAAGTTTGCTTCTTCTTTTTTCATTGTATATATCCCCATCAAAGCCATATGTTCAACCTCACACCTTTCCCATGTTTTGGTGGAAAAAGAGGGAATAACAGGTATCTTCATGGTTAAACATGTTTTTGTCATGTTTTTCGATAGTACTTGAGTGAATTTAACATTTTGTTAGTGAACTGACTACTTATTGAGATAAGTACTTTAATTTCAGCTGCTTATGTCTTGGAAATTTGTCATTCCCAATAAAATGAACATGAAATTAATTAAAATAATCAGAAAGCATCATAAAAATATTTTTTATTGCAAATTGGTGTATGGGCTTCCATGCATGTGTCAGCTTTTGACACTGAAGATGTTGATCTGGCCTGCAAATTGGTCACTGGGAAATGGTATCATCAGCTCAGGATTTCATTTCTGGAAATATGGCACCTGTAAAATGCTATTGTCCTTTGTGAAGCCAGAAGAGTAAGGCTCTCATCTAGCATACAGCCGGGCGTGCATCATGTGCACCAGGTAGTACAAAAGAAGGTCATAAAGTCATAAAGTCATAAAGTATTAAGGCTTAATAAGAGCCACAGGGGCCCATCTGGGTTAAGCCTATCTAGAAAAGGTACTAGAATGTACATACTCCCACCCCAATCAATCCCTTATCCCAAGTTCCTAGGAAGCTATATATCCCAGTCCATCTAACACCACTCACTTGCTACCGCCTAACACCCTCAATAATCACAAGCTCCTCCCATCACACCCATCGTGCCACCATAGACAACCTCATCAGCATCACATCCCGAAGGAAGGTGCCGAATCCACTGCTAGGCACATCCAACAGAAATTCATAAAGCGTTCAGACTTAATAAGAGACTCACTTGCTATTGCATAATACTCTCAACAATTACAAACTCCTCCCATCATACCTATTGTGCTACCATAGACAATCTCATCAGTATCACATCCCGAAGGAAGGTGCTGAATCCACTGCTAGGTACACCCTATATAAAGTTATAAAGCATTTAGACTTAATAAGAGACTCACTTGCTATTTCATAACACAGTCAACAATTACAAACTCCTCCCAACTCCCACTCCTCCCTGTCGATCAACCTTCCCTGGAATACAGAAAAACAATCCCCCTATTCTTATAATGATTGTCTATGCCATTTTTAAAGATGTTCAGTGTGTTGCTACTGACAATGGTTCCTGGCAGCTGGTTCCAGTGTTCTACTACCCTGTTGGTGAAGAAAGACTGTCTTAACCTTGTCCTGCTGTGATTAACTTTAATTTTGAATTGATGACCTCTAATTGCATCATTTCTGTTAAATTCAAACATTTCCCTGAGATATCCCTGTTCCTGACCATGAACAAATTTAAAAACCTCCATGAGATCTCCTCTCAGCCTTCTATATCTAAGTGAAAACATGTTCAATTTCTTCAGTCTTTCCTCATATTCCAGGTTGCCTATACCATGAACCATTTTTGTTGCCCTCTTTTGTACTCTCTCTAAAAGCCAACAATCTTTCTCATAACTAGGGGACCAAGCTTGGACACAGTATTCCAAATGTGGCCTGACATATGCACAGTAAAGCTTCCTGATGACCTCCTCACTTTTGTATGACACATTCCTCTGTATTGCCCCAAGCATTCTTAGTGCCTTCTTCCTGGCTTCTTTGGTCTGTTCTGATGCCCCCAATTTTGTGTTCAAAATAACACCTAAGTCCTTCTCCTGCTGAGTCACAGATAGTACTTGGCCACCCATCAAGTATGGAGCCTTCATATGCTGCCTACCTACATGCATGACTTTGCATTTATCAAAATTAAACTTCATTTGCCATTTTTCGGACCACTTCACTAGCTCGTCTAAGTCTTTCTGCAGCAAAACCTGCTCATTTTGCCCTGTTATTGCCCTAAAGATCTTCAAATCATCCGCAAATTTCAAAACCTTACTGCTTAGGCCACATTCAATGCTATTCACATATATAATGAACAATAGTGGCCCCAGTACCGACCCCTGGGGGACTCCACTAAGAACATTTTGCCATGATGACTTTGTACCATTTAGCATCACTCTCTGCTGTCTATCTGAAAGCCACAACTCTATCCATTTTAGGATGCTACCTGCAATACCATGGACCTGAAGCTGCATCATTAACCGTTTATGGGGTACCTTGTCAAAGGCCTTACTAAAGTCAAGATATGCTACATCAACCTGATTTCCCTGATCAAATTGTTCTGTAGCAAAATTCAAAAAGTCCAAGAGATTTGTGAGGCACGATCGCCCTTTTCTAAACCCATGTTGAGTATCTTGAATCAATTTGCTTCCTTCCAGAAAACTAACTATTCTATCCTTGATAATTGATTCGAGTACCTTGCAGACTAGGGATGTGAGGCTTACTGGCCTATAGTTTTCAACTTTCCCTCTTTCTCCTTTCTTGAAAATAGGAACTACATTTGCCCTTTTCCAATCTGTTGGAATTTCATTTTGCGAAACTGGTCTACAAAATATTATGCTAAGTGGAATTGCCACTTCCTTTTCAGCTTCCCGCAATACCCTAGCATAAATTCCATCGGGTCCTGCTGCCTTGTTTGTCTTTATTTTTCTGATATAATTGAAAACAATATCACTATCAATGAAATCAACATCGTGTATCTGATCACCTGTCACTGAACTGTGGTTCACGGTTGGCAGATTAGTCACATCCTCCACTGTAAACACTGATTTAAACTGCTTGCTCAGCTCCTCAACCATCTCACTATCCTCACTCAATATAGTCCCATTTACATCCAGTGGACCAATTGTGCTTGAAACTTTACTTAGCTTGTAGAAACTAAAGAACTTTTTACTGTCCCCATTACAGTTCCTAGCCAAATCCAATTCTTTTGCTCGCTTTGCTGCTCTGATTTTCTGCTTCACAGCGTCTCTAGATTTTTGATACGACCTTAGATTTACGATATTTGAAGCCTCCTTAAATACTCTAAATGCACCTTTCTTAGCCTTAATTGCTTTCATCACATCTGGTGTAAGCCATGCTGGCTTTCCTACCCTTCTTTTGCGCCTTTGCTTTTGGGGGACATGTCTAATATGAATTTCCCTCAAGTAGGATTTGAACTTTTCCCACATTTCACAGGCATTTAAATCAAAGAATTCTTCTTCCCATTTTATGGCACTTAAAGCCTCTCTCATGCAGGCAAAGTCTGCCCTGTTACACAAACCCCTGGAGGAAAAGGTACATCTGGTGCCCAAATCCTGGGGAGAAAAAAAAACTAAGTGCAGTGGAAAAAAAATATTAAGAATAGTAAATTAACAATAGCTTTTCTTGAAGACAAATACGGTAATTATCTGGTTTTTATATAGAAACCCATGAGTACAAATCAGAAAAAGGCATGGAATGGACTTGAAGCTTGCCTAGCATCGGCATCTACTGTTTCTTCACGAACTAAATATCAGCAAGATATCAACTGCTTAAAATCACATCAATCAGCAGATGCATCAGAAGATGTGGACCCCTTTTGTGACAATGATGAGGTATCCCAGCAGTCAGACAATACAGGCAATCATCACAACACACCTATTGTGCTGAAGTGTAAGGGTTATATAAGGTGACACTTCACAGGGAAAATATTGTCACTGATTTTAATAGCAATGGTCTGAATTCAGCTGGAAAAAGAACTTGCTGAGCAGAGGGTGCACTCAAGCATTCTGGAATGGGACCTCCATAGTTCAAAGCAAAATGTCAAAGCTAAATGGCAACGCTAAATCTTTCGTCTCATTAGGAATTCATTATCGGGAGCCTGTCCACAGATTCTGAGTAGATTCTTTCCAGTAATTGTCAGTATTATTGCACCTTAAGGTATCCACCAGACCAGTTTGACACATCTTACCACCGTATGAAGCAAACAATGTGGGTAGGTTTTGCTAGGTTAGGCCAGGCTTTTCTTTTAAATTTGGAAGATTTTCACAACTTTTGTGATTTTTTTCATAACACAAATAATTCAGTTTCTTCCGAATTGAATTAGGCTAGGTTTGGTTGGGCTTTTTAATCGAATTGTTGGACAAAAGTAGTGGGAAATTTTGAATTTGTTACGATAATTTTCTTCCAGCATTTTACGACTTCTAACAGGTTCCAATTTCTTGGCT
Organism: Ashinkailepas kermadecensis; assembly: GCA_034440615.1. Taxonomy (NCBI): domain Eukaryota; kingdom Metazoa; phylum Arthropoda; class Thecostraca; family Neolepadidae; genus Ashinkailepas; species Ashinkailepas kermadecensis. Next base: position 38,975 of record JAOTOM010002231.1, read on the forward strand.
AGGTTATGTTACATTTTTATCTTTTCATGATGTTTTCCTACATAACCAAACTCAAAGCACCTTAGGTCATCAAGCCATAAAATGTTCAGACTTAATAAGAGCCACAAGGGCCCATCCAGGTTAAGTCTGTAATGGGAAGACACCATAAGCGTGGACAAAAAGGCACTCCAACATCACATCACATCACAAATTCCAAAGAAACCATCCACCAACATCCACACAGCCATCTATCCTAACCTATCCACCAATGTCCCACACAGCCATCCATGCTTTCCTTACATATCAAGCCATATTCACTCGATCCTGCGTAGCACAAACGTGGATCAGGTGCCCTACCAATAATTGTCAAACTCCACACATGCCTGCTTAAAGGGGCCTGTACCATGCACACCTACTTACCAAAAAATATCACCTCATCCACCACTAATTAGAGCACCAAGAAAACAAATTGTCCAGCCTAAACATTTGCCCATTCTATTTTTCAAAACATTCAATGAGGGACTCCCTGCAACATCAGCAGGCAGCCTATTGAATTGATCAACAACGCTTTGACCGTAGACCTTTTGTCGCTTACCTGTCCTACACCTTGATTTGTGGAACCTGAATTGATGACCCCTATAGTCTAAATAGAAGGGCATCATTCATATTTACCTGATCTAACCCTTTAATAATTTATACATTTCAGTCATATCACCCATTAATCTCCTATACTTGAGTAAGTACATATCTAATGCCATAGGTCATAAGTATTTTCCAAATATTATAAGTTACCTAGTCCACTGATGACCCAGCATATTGGCTTTCCACTGCACTCAGGTCCAACTCAAGTCAAACTCGTCTTTTTGGCTTTATTTTTCCTGCCAACTGAAAGGTATGTATTTGCAGAGGAAATGAGTGGTCACATGTTAACCACACTCATAAACATTGCATTGTAAGAAAAAAAATTCAGGAATTCGAAATTACCTGAAAGTGCAAATTTACCTAATTCCCATGAGTAAATGTTAGATGCATGAACTCAAGACGCCAGGTGACGATGTGCCTAAGTGCCTCCCCTTATTTTGCTTCCTCGGACGTCCCTGTCTGTCGTCTGATGTCCATGTCGAAAACTGCACGTATATATTAACTGTGCATAACCATCCATCATCCACCCATCTTCACTCATCGTCAATGTTTCCAAACACATCATCCAAAATCTGAACAAAGGCAGGAAGCAGCTGACCTTCATCAGCATCACTCATAGTCACAAATTCTAGATCTTGATTAAGCTGGAGTTATGCCTCACAACCATAAAGTTACAAATTATATACACACAAAAACGAAGCAGGGCCGGACCCAACACGACTTCAGCCATGGATGCACCACAAATGTCTCATCTCTATCATATTTGTCCACTGCAAGCGCAAATTTGTGTTCGGTGTGACGTCATAGTTCCGCTTACTCCGACTGCACCGTATCCATGATTGCCGAACAGGGCTCCGGTGTGCGGTGGGTCTTGGCAGCCCCGCCAGCTCCTTCCAATGTTTTCCAACAACTTCTGCTACTTCTAATGTTTCATTACACTGTCCGTTGAATCCTAAATCAGGCACAATCGAACAAATTTCCCGTCCACTACCGGAGGTGGGGTATCGGGAGTAACACAACTGCCACTAGACTGCCAGATTTGGAGAGACTTGGACGCGATGACAACAAAGCGGCACCCTGCTGGTCGGTAGCGGCGAAAGGTTCTGTCCGCTCGGTGGATATCCATCCGTGCGTGGCGCCGAGTGCTGAGCATTCCGGGCAAATCCCAGGATTAGTGCCGTCCGCTGCCATCAGCAGATGTCAGCGGCATCAGCTGACATCAGCAGACAGACCGGCCGTCGCCGACATGTGTAGAGCTCAAACTTGGAGCTCAGTCCGTGGGGCCACAGAGGTATGTTGATTGAATTGGAACAAAGACGCGGTACCGACGCACGACCAGCTGCTGTCTTTGATGCCCCAATGGAATGTGTCCAGAGGCGCAGCCAATGAGGCGGGGGCCGCCCCATCCCCTTGACAACCAAATATACACTAGAGCCCTGTTCGGCAAGCATGAATACGGTGCAGTCGGAGTAAGCGGAAAACAAGGAGCCAATCAAACGCGCCAGAGTTTCGCCTCAGGCACTTTGCTATGACGTCACACATTTGTAGCCGGTACAGGCGGTGTAGACGGAAATTCGCGTAATCTCCGACTGCAAGTTAACTTGTGCGTGGGTGACACAGTTGAGACAAGGCTGGAGTAGGACGGGTTACGGCCGGAGTATAGGTAGATACATACTTACAGGAGGATTTCTCGTATTAAGTGGTCGCCGGTTAAAGTATGCACCCTTAAGCCCAAATAATCAATCAATCAGATTGTTTCGTCCTTTTTGGTCATTACAGCCTTGTTCTTCCAAAGAGCTGTGCAGAAATCAAATGGCTTTAGCTCAAGGTTACTTGCCATTTACCTTGGCCTTTGGTATTTGTGTAAAGACATAAACAGGGCTCAGGTCAACGGATAAATTTGGAGATTTTCAACATCCAAAACCCTAACTTTTCAGCGCACGTTGCGCGCCCGAGGAAATCTATGTATATTCCCCCTTTGTTGGGGCCCCCTTTATAAAATCCTGACTGCGCTGCTGATCGTGCCGTCAGTGATTGTATGGGCCATATCTGGTAGTAATGGGGAGAGAATACCTCCATCGTAGTCAGATTCACGTGGGCCGGTCACCAATCGCCAGTCACCAGTGTCGCACATAGTGTGGCGTCGTCTGTCGGAAGTTTGACGTTCTTCCCCGAGTATACGTGTCTGCATGCATTCACGGCATTTATTCCACCATGGTCTTGTCTTGGCCAGTCCTTGGTCGTTGCCTCGGCCAGTGTGTTTGGGATCTGTTTCATTGGTCTCGAATGTTCTCCAGTCGGTTCTCACTGGTGGCTGAGACACGTCGCCGGCCCACGAGGCGAAGCGCGGATGCGATAAATTGGGTGAAGTAGCAAGGTGTGAGAAGCTGCGAGATGGATTAATCAAGGTGGAGTTTCGAAGTGCAAACGACGCTAAGAGGACCCTCGGGATAACGGAATTCAAATACTCCAAAGGGAACAGGGTAAGGCGATGGACGTTTCCATACCTATTGTGATCGAGCCCCATAGGAAAAAAACACTCAAAAGACGTTATAAACTGCCCTGATCTTAAGGACGTATCGGATTCAGAAATCGTCGATGGCCTGCCTGAGTACGGTGTCGTGGAAGCGCGCAGGATCATAGTGAGGAGAGGGAGCGACCTGCAAGCAAAAACATTATTTTCGCTTTTAATTCGACAGACCTTCCCGGTACAATGTGCATGAGATATGTGAATATAAAGGTACTCGCTTTCGTCCCGAACCCGATGAGATGTTTAGGTGCCAACGTTACGGGCACACTACTCAATATTGCCGCGGCCGCCCGACCTGTGGTAGGTGCGGCACTTTAGAACACTTCCACGAAAAGTGTAAATCAGAACGCCTGTGGCGTGTAAATTTCGGCCAAACCCAAGTTCCACACCCTGCCTTTGATAGAGCCTGCCCAGCACATCTGAAGGAAAGGGAAATCCTAGCTTCAAGATGATCCAGGAACTATCTTTTAGACAGGCCAGAGAGGCCTATGATGACATTCACCCCAAGGTTTCGTACCCAGACAAGGTGAGGAGCGCGCTACGTACTACTAATTACCCAGGCTCAGCTAGCATTTTCCAGCTCCCCTCTCCCCCTGCTCAACCAATGGGATGAGTTATAATCGGGAATCGAAGCCAGACTCCCAACAGACTCGGAAGATCCGTCATTAACAATCGATGCGTTGACTTCAATTATAATTGACTCAGCCACAGCTTTCATCCCAAGGACCTTCGTCACCCCCGCCGTATTCCTGTCCCAAGGCGGACTCCAGAGTGTCGCCTAGGAATTCGAGCTCGAAGATGCGCCTTCAGGGCATTCGATGGTCACATCACAACGGTGTGACTCATAGCATGCAGAAGAGCCAAGGCATTGGCTCGGTGCACCATTCGAGCGGCGAAGCGTGCGTCATGGAGAACATATATAGGGCAGCTGTGGCGAATTACACTCACGTCCGAAGGATGGGCTCATATTAAGAGGATTTCTGGGCAATTCTCGTCAATTCCACTACCGGTACTCAAAATTGGAGGCCACATCATAGCTGATCCAGGCGAAGTAGCCAGTCGTATTGCTGATGTTATCGCAAGACGTAGTGAACACACCGATCCAACATTTGTACAGTACCGTGCCCGTAGTCAGAGGGAGATCAGATTTACCACACCCGAACAACTTGTTTACAATTTGCCGTTTACACAACCAGAACTTGCCTCTGTGATCAGTGATTTGAAATGTGTGTGTGAGGGACCAGACGGTGTGCACAACGAAATGCTGAAGCATTTACCAACGCCTGCGAAGCACGCTTTTCTCGCCATCTACAACAGACTTTGGGATGTGGGATATTCCACACCAACTTGGCGAAAGGCAGACGTCATACCACTATTAAAGCCTGGCAAAGGTGGCGATGGCCCAACCCATGATCGTCTGATATCGCTCACATCATCATGGCGTAAGCTGATGGAAAAAATGACAAACCTTCGCCTCATTTGGTTCCTAGAGACCCGGAACGTTTTAACAAACGACCAGTGCGGCTTTCGAGAAAAAAAATCGCGGTACGATCTACCATGTCTTAAGGCTCGATACTGAGATTCGTTTGGTTTTTGCGAAAAAGAAACACCTGGGAGCAGTGTATTTCAACATTGAAAGTGCTTTTGACAACACCTGGAGACATGGGATCTCGCAGAAGCTCCATGAGTATAGAATCCGTGGATTTCTAGGTGTGTTTTTTAAATACAACTTTATGACGGACCGACAATTTTGTGTACAAATGGGCAATCAGACGTCGGATTGGCTCCACCAGGTTCCGGGAGTCCCTCAAGGCAGTGTACTCATGGATGATGTACGCCTGAATTGGAAACTCCACGTCGGCGCCTTTGATCTGCGCGTATCAGCGGCACCAACCTGCTACCTAGCGGAGGGTAAGTAAAAACACGGAATCGCGGTCAGTTTTATGCCGTGCGCCTATAGGAATTCGGGGTACGCATTTGTGATTATTTTTTCCAATTGATTCAGCCACCCCAGGAGGATTGCATCTGCCTTTCATGATACATAATTGATCAAGGAACCTTACCATTCTTTCCATATTTATTTATTATGCTCCGTTCCGTACCCTCCGTTCCGAAGTTGTCGCGATGCGAAGTGAATGTATCTGTGAGAGGGAACCCATTTCGCCGAAAAGGTCGGCCCACCGACGTTCAATTCATAAAATGGTAGCAGGGGGCAAAGTACATGAAGGCAAAAGGCAGACCAAAATGAATATGGGGAGGGGTCACATTCCATAGGCTCCCATGTTAGAAGTTGAAATTATTGCGGGAGGGGAAGCAAGAATTGAGGGGGCAGTTTCACCCTCAAAGATAAGAATGAACGGTTCTGATTTCGCGCCCACCCTCCTTGCTCTCTAGATATGTGGCTGATATTTTCCAGTGGAGTGGTTTACACAACTGAACGGGAGAGTAGACTTCGGCGTACCAACCAATCCGCAAAGAGGATTGAGCGTAAGTTCCATGGATGGTACAAACCCCTCCCCCTACACCATACCACTGACATATTCATTATTTTGCCAAGGAGGCGTAATTTCTCCACAGGGCTGCTCTTGGTCCAGAACATTTGGACGGGGTACACTCCGATCTCCCAGATGGGCACCATTTGTTTTTGTCTGAGGAGTGCCTTTGCCGAAAAATTCGTGTCGTGCGTTCGGACTCCCAGAGGACTGCCGTTCCTAGGCCGAGAAGCGTGTTGCGCTGAGAAATTCGACGGAGGGGTGCAATGGAACCTCCTTCGGGTCATAAGGGGCGCCACTTTCGCTTCCTCCCCCTTGGATCAGCCCTTGCAACATACCCTAGCTGGCAACGCCACTGCCTCTCGCGGATTTGCTACCACTTGTCAGTCGTTTGACTCAGGGGTGTTGTTTTGCATACATTTGAGGGGGAACTGCCACCTGAGTGTTCGGCCACCTCCGCAATTATTTCAACGTCTAACATGGGAGCCAATGCCCCCAATTAATTTTGGTCTGCCATTGCCTTCATGTACTTTGCCCCGTCCAATCATTTCAAGATCAAGATCAAGATAGAGAGATAAGAGATAAAGATTCAAGATAAAGATCATCAAGATATCAACATCGGTCGGCCGACCCTCGGGGCGAGGTGGGCTCCCTCTCACAAATGTCTTGATTTCGCATCACGACAACTTCTGAACAAAGCGTAATAAATCAATAAAGAAAGAACGGTAAGGTCCTTGATCAATTCTGTATCATTAAAGTCTGATGCAATCCTCCTGGGATGGCTGAATCGATTGGAAAAAATGCCGATACGAAATGAGTACCCTGAACTCCCATATGCGCACGGCGTAAAACCGGCTGCGTTTCCGTGTTTTTACTTACCCTCCGCGAGGTGGGCTGATACGCAAACAGCTCTGTTGGTTTCCAATCCAGGCGTACATGATTCATGGTGTACTGACCACTTCCCCCTTCTCGCTTAGTATAAATGACAATTGTTTAATACAACGAAGAACGGCTCTTAGATGCTCCAGGGTTTTAGACATTGCGTGTAAAGAAAATATACGACCTTCAATATACCAGGAGGTGCTGCAGTATGACACTAGCCCGTTTCACGACGGCCAATAAGCACCGGGATGCAAAGTCGATGGCTTCGTCTAGTATGAAGGTCATATCATTGAAAGATATGTGCTTTATCTGTAGTGATGGAATGTTCCAGAAGTTTTAACCATACGATAATAAATTCAATATAAAACTCAGCCAACATATTCAAATTGCGGCACTATTTGAGACAAAAACATTCGATTCACAAAAACAACTAGCCAATCCGGCCGCATTTGGCACCATGGCGGGGGTAGGAGTTGTCGGATAGAACATAAACTTGTCGTTGTACTATCAGCAAATTATACAATATTGGGGATGAAACGGTGGTAGGTATCCTGCCGATAAATATTTTTCATTTTGCATTTTATTTTATGGTTGTGAAGTACTGGTATTATACATAAATATGGAAATACATCATTTCCAGATGCTACGGTTCCATCTTGACGCTCCCGAAAATCTTCAATTCTCTCCACTTTACAAGCGGGTTGTTTACAGTTGTAAGAGAGTCCACTCAGCACTGCACCATGTAAAGCTCCGATTTTAAATGTCGCTGTATTCCTACCTGAATAACCCTCACTGGGAGGTGGGCAATAAACCCTTGTCTTTGACTATCCTACTCGCAAGAGAGAATAAAGAATAAGTTGTTTACAGCAACCCAATGACCGCAAAACGTTCAAAATATGCACGTCGGAGACAAACTTGTTTGCTGGCTTGCCTGACATATTTCAGCCGTAAATGATGCAATCAGAGCACAAATGATGACGTCATTTTTTGAACGTTGATTATAATTTGTCATAGCAGGCCAATCACTTACCGCGGTCGAAGCTGGCTGGCGATATGGATCAGAGTGGTGGAGTGCGCGGGAAATATGAAATTTGAAGACAGCTGAATTCGACAAACAGCTGTTGTCAACGAGTTTACTTCCGAAGTCAGGATCGCTTGGTCTGACTTCCAGATTTCCAACTAGATGACGTCCCAGACGCGGATGTAGGTGTACATTTGCAGGGTTTGTGCATAAGCAAGCTGTTACTAGTTCAAAAACTTGTCGTATTAGGTAATTGAACGTATTCTGTATGTTTTTGATATCTAAATTGGTCGAATCTCCGGTTTAAAAGCTTTCAGATCAAAATGATTATTATGGCCTGACCCCACCATTGGGATGTCATGACGATTATTTCCCGCTAGTGCGCTCGTGAAACCGCAATTGTCCGGACATGACTCTGAAGCTGTACGGACGAGACGTTCCGTCAGTACAAATGGCTCGTTTCCTTGGAGTGCAGTTTAACCACCGTCTTTCATACAGAGATCATATAAAAACGCTCCGTGACAAGTGTTTTAAAGTAATGGCGATATTGAAGTGTGTCTCCGGTATGCCATACAGTGCTGACAGAAAGACTCTGCACCTGCTCTATCGTAATCTCATTCGTTCTAAGCTTGACTACGCATGTTTTATATACGACGGGGCGTGTGCCACCACTTAGCGAATGTTAGACCCAGTGCACCACGCTGCGGTGATAATAATTACTGGAGTATTTCGTACATCCCCAACGGTCAGCGTACTGGCGGATGCTCACGAACCGCCATTGTCATGAGGCGTGAAATGCCCGGTCCCCGATACGCCTGCAAAATACGACAGTTCCCGACACATCCATCATATCCAGCGGTGTTCTCCCGTGACATGCATGCGATCCTTCGTGATCATTTTAAGAGAGGAACGCCTTACTGTGTGAGAAGGAGGACGCTCCTGAGACAAATGAGGCTTCGAATGCAAGGAATTAGGCAGTATGAGCAAATAACTACTCCCCCGTGGGAACTGATCTCCCCCTTCATTGACATCTCCCTCGCTGTCGAGAGAAAACAAGATATGACAAAAGAGGAGCTACTATCACGTACATTAGAGCACATTTCTTCAGCATATCATGCTTACATCGTCACATATACAAATGGTTCAAAGACAGACACAGGCGTGGGTAGTGCTTTCGTTAGGGGATCGACCACAATATCTTTTCCCTTGCCGCCACACGCCACGGTCTTCACTGCCGAGTTGATAGCCATCAGCAAAACCCTTTCATACATCGAGGTCGACGACAAGGATTTACATGTAATTTGGACTGATTCTCTCAGCCGTCTTTTGGCCTTGCGCAGTTTTAACCAGCAACATGTCATTGTACGAGATATTTTATCGCAACTTACTTCGATACATCAAATGGGAAAACAAGCAATCACATTGCTGGATCCCAGCACATGTCGGAATACGTGGTAACGAGCTGGCCGATCAGGCTGCAAGGCGTGCAGCACAAGCACCAAGTAGACGCGTGCTCCCACTTCCAGCCAGTGACCAGTACCCAATTATCTCATCATTTATTCTCAGACAGTGACAGGGCAGATGGGATCAAGTGAGGTTCAACAAATTAATGCAAATCAAACAACACCTAGCGCTGTGGCCTTCGTCCTTTAGCCAAACTAGAAGGGACGACGTGGCCATCTGTCGACTCGAGAACTGGTCACACGCTAGCCACACGTAGGTATTTATTGTGCGGGGAAGAAAGGCCGAAATGTATGAGGTGTAATGCCGCGCTGACTGTGCACCATGTGCTGGTGGCGTGCCCAGCATATACTGAAGAACGTAGGCGTCACTTCCGATATGATGCTAATACTCTGAAGTTGGACGACTTGTTGGGAAATGATTCCCGATTTAAACACAACGGAGCGGTCTTGTGCTTCCTTGCAGATATAGGATTTGAAGTAATATACACACCTTCCTAGCTGATAATCTGCTTCTCCAGATATATTATAATAAGCACTCTAATGCCCAAATAACTACCGATGTGTTATATTCATATGTGACAATCTGATGTGTGATTAAGCAAGCTTGTTATGGGTGCAATAATTGGCGCCAAAAAACCGAGAAGCCCCCAAAAAAAAAAAATATGGGTGCAATATAACCCACTGGGGTTGACGCACCCTAAAACCCCAATAATCAATCACGTCACGTCCGCATCATTTGTTGGCGTAATGTAGTGCCGCTTTGTTCTGTAGCATGTTCCCGTGCTACACAACGCGACTGCTCCTCTACCCTACGATGCAATTGATCACCACCTTCCTTTTGATTTCAGCCACTACCACACTCTCCTGTGGCTGTGTGTGACGTCACAGCACCGTCAGCGCGGCCAGTTCGCCTGCGACAACACACGCCGGTGTGAGCGTTAGCGTGACGGCTGTCCTACAGCTGTACTCGGCAGCTCCTGTGACACAGCCAGCTTACAGCATGGCAAACAGGAATGCATCAGAGAAGTGGCCGAATCGCTGTGACCTGTGTGGCAGAGAGTTTCGCTATCCTTGCAACCTCATTGCTCACGGCCGAACTCACAGCGGCGAGAAGTCACACAAATGTGATATGTGTGAGAAGTCGTTCTGTCAAAAGTGGCATCTTAAAGTCCACTACAGACGGCATTCTGATCAGAGGCCATACAAGTGTGATCAGTGTGGTAAATCGTTTTGTGAACATTCCAATCTGACCCAGCATTATATAATTCATTCCGGCGAGAGGCCATGGAAATGTGACCAGTGTGGTAAGTCGTTTGTTCGTCAGTGCGACCTGAAAATTCATGCTGTAGTCCATTCTGGAGAGAAACCGTTCAGCTGTCACGTGTGTGGCAAGCCGTTCGCCCGACAGGGTGGTCTTACTTCTCACTACAGAGTCCATTCCGGCGAGAGGCCATACAAGTGTGATCAGTGTGGTAAATCGTTTGGTAGGCAACTCCAGCTGACTGTGCATTACCAGATTCATTCCGGCGAGAGGCCATACAATTGTGAGCAGTGTGGCAAGTCGTTTGTTAGTCAGGGCCACCTGAAGCGTCACGCTGTAGTCCATTCTGGACAGAAACCGTTCAGCTGTGACGTTTGTGGCAGGCCATTCGCCCGACAGGCGAGTCTTAATGTCCACTGCAGACTCCATGCCGGCGAGAGGCCCTACAAATGTGATCAGTGTGGTAAATCGTTTAGCCAACGTTCCCACCTGACTGTGCATTACCGGATTCATTCCAGCGAGAGGCCATGCAAGTGTGTGCAGTGTGGCAAATCGTTTGTTCGTCAGGGCGACCTGAAGCGTCACGCTGTAGTCGATTCTGGAGAGAAACCGTCCAGCTGTGACGTTTGTGGCAAGCAGTTCAGTCAACAAAGCAAGCTTCAGGTTCACTATAGGCTCCGTCCCGGCGACAAACCATGCAATGAAAAACCATGACATGCCATGAGAAACCATGTGTGGGTAGTATGGTAAATCGTTTCTTCAGAGCAGGACACCGTGAAGCGGCACGATGTTGGCCATTCCGGAGAGAGGCCATTCAAGTGTGGTCAGTGTGGCAACTCGTTTGCGCGAATAAATCCGCACTGGTGGCACAGCACAGAATTTATTCCGAAGAGTTCATTGGACAATCCACACTGACTACTCATTGCATGGTCCATTCCGGCGAGTCCATTTGACAGTCCACACTGACTACTCATTACATGGTCCATTCCGGCGAGTCCATTTGACAGTCCACACTGACTACTCATTACATGGTCCATTCCGGCCAGTCCATTCGACAGTCCACACTGACTACTCATTACATGGTCCATTCCGGCGAGTCCATTCGGCAGTCCACACTGACTACTCATATGGTCCATTCCGGCGAGAGGCAATACAAGAGTGATCGTGGTGACAATTCGTTCCTTGCTCATTTCTAGGTGACCCAACCGTGTCAGTTAGAATCGAGGAGGAGCGTAGACGTCACTTTGGGCGTGTTCAGTCATTGTCACCCACTGAAGTTTTAGGCGAGGAATCTGATAATGTTCGATAGGGGCGACGTTTTGATTACCTCGCCGAAGTATCATTTTCAACACTATACACCATCCTGAAAACATTGAATTATGTCATAATATATTTTACGTACTGTTCGTTACTATGACTAATAATCTGCTAGCTTAGCTAGTGCGATATATTGACTTGTAAATAACTTAGATTGTTATGGGCTCTACAAGACCAACGAAGTCGATGCGCCCTAATGCCCTAATAACCAAATTACTGCAGTATAGGTTTGATTCCGGTTACAGGCTGTACAGTTGGTGGATGTGTGAAGCTAGAACTGAACCGGTCCTAGAACTACTTTCAAAAGGGCTATATCGAGCGGTCCATACTGGTCCCCATTTGAAGTCCCAGGAGATGGAGAGGCTGCTGTGTCGCAAACCATGGTGGGTGCATCTACGATGCATGTTTGATGCCATAAGCACAGCGTTTCCTCTCTTAAATAATGAGTGTAAAATGAGTGCCTCATGACCAAACAAGATCCGGCCACCCTTGCTCCCAAAGGGTACAGGCTATCAGAGGGCTATCATTCGATCCTTATCGACCTCCATACTAAATATTAACATTCCAGGGTGTACATCGGTGTGTTTGTGTGAAAGGGGAGCTGCAGAGGTCTCAGTTTTTTTTTCTCTCGTGACATCCCCTCGCGCTAGTGACGCGCGTGTGGCTCTGTGTGGCTGGCACGTGTGGCTCTGTGTGGCTGGCACGTGTGGCTCTGTGTACTGTTTGCTTGTGTGGCTGGCACGTGTGGCTCTGTGTGGCTGGCACGTTTTGGCTACGTGTGGCTCTCTGTGGCTGGCACGTGTGGCTCTGTGTAGCTATGTGTGGCTGGCACGTGTGGCTTTGTGTGGCTCTGTGTGGCTGGCACGTGTGGCTCTGTGTGGCTGGCACGTGTGGCTCTCTGTGGCTGGTACGTGTGGCTCTGTGTAGCTATGTGTGGCTGGCACGTGTGGCTCTGTGTGGCTGGCACGTGTGGCTCTCTGTGGCTGGCACGTGTGGCTCTGTGTAGCTATGTGTGGCTGGCACGTGTGGCTCTGTGTGGCTGGCACGTGTGGCTCTTGTGGCTGGCACGTGTGGCTCTGTGGCTTGTGTGGCTGGCACGTGTGGCTCTGTGTGGCTGGCACGTGTGGCTCTCTGTGGCTGGCACGTGTGGCTCTGTGTAGCTATGTGTGGCTGGCACGTGTGGCTCTGTGTGGCTCTGCGTGGCTGGCACGTGTGGCTCGCGTGTGGCTGGCACGTGTGGCTCTTGTGGCTGGCACGTGTGGCTCTGTGTGGCTGGCACGTGTGGCTCTGTGTGGCTGGCACGTGTGGCTCTGTGTGGCTCTGTGTGGCTGGCACGTGTGGCTCTGTGTGGCTGGCACGTGTGGCTCGCATGTGGACTCAGCATTCTTTATCGGGAGGAACTTGTAATCCGGAAGTGGGGATTTCGGTTTGTTTTAGTTTATAATATAAAAAAACCGAATGTGTTAGACTTCAACCAATTTTGCTCCAGAGGGTTGCCACTTCTCGGACGGAGTGGGGTGAGCGAAGCACTTGCTGCACTGCACCGGGAGGCGACCCTTGTATGTACAGGACATTACAATGTTTATCCTCCCCGAGGGATGGGTGAACTAAGGAAGAACAGCTGGAGCCTAGGTATTCGCATTCATGCATAGCATGATTAATTATATCTGCTCTTTCGAATTTTATTAATTAAAGTAAAATAACAAAAACTAATTAAATTAAATTAAATTTATTAATTCAATTTTATTTTAAAATGTCTTCCGAATTATTGCTTTACGTGTTGTCCGTGCTCATGCGTTGGTCGCATGGCCGCATGATCAGTAAAGTAGTGTACGGCTGGCCGGTGGCCGTCGCGACTGTGCGCCGATGAGCGATGTGGGTGTGGGTGTGGCCATCCGCTGTTGCGGTCAGTGGGTCACGTGACCTTGCCTGAGGGTCTGACCTTGAGCCGACGGCGGCGGCGAGCTGAGCGCCGCACGACAGAGAGACGCTGGCGGCGCCTGCTGGAGTGAGGCACGAGTAACCGCAGTGAGAATGCCGGGTGTTTGGGTTAGGCGTGTGTCCTGGTGGTGACTTTGGCTTTGACCTTTGCGGGCTGCCGCCACCCGGGAGTGTGAAGAAGCGCCATGGCTGAAAATGGCCTCATGACGTAAAGTTAAATACACCATTAGACTCGCGGGCTCAGTGTTTTACGGAGTTGCGTGGGAGAAGAGCTACATGTGGAGAGTCATTTGACAAACAAAACGCGTGTATACCATGAGCCCACGACCCATTTGGGGAATTCCAGCTCAACAGGAGCCTTTTGAAAATAAATGTTTAGCGCGCCATCAATACATGGATAGAGCCGCGACGATATCGCGTCCCCGGAGTTATCGGGCCAGTTGCCAGTTGCCCAGCGTGATTTTCAGGGACCCGGCCTGACTTTGGGCCCTCAACCCGGTTTTCATGGGCGTCGGCCCAACATTTTGAGGCCAAAGTGTGATAATGAGAGGCACGGCGCGACTTTGTGTGGGCCCAAGGAGTATTTTTATGGACCCGACGTTTCGGTGTCATACCTTCTTCAAGGGCACAAAAGCGAACATTTTTTTTGCAGTCAGAATATGTACAATGTACGCCATAAAACTATTTTTCTAAATACGGAAAGTAAGATACATCTCACATTCATAACAAGAACCCTTTACATGCAGAATGGAACGATTAGCATTTAGGACATATATAAAGTTAATCAACAAGCCTGCTCAATGGCTATTACGCAATGCAACCCATGAGGGAATGAGTGGGGATATGGAGAAGACTGGTTGGTTATGGGATCTTAGGGGCGCATCGACTGCAGAGGTCATGTAGCGTCCGGATGTAGAGAAGATGGGGAAAGAGAATGAGATAGAAAGAGAGGAAGAGAGGAAGAGAGAGAGAGAGAGAGAGAGAGAGAGAGAGAGAGAGAGAGAGAGAGAGAGAGAGAGAGAGAGAGAGAGAGAGAGAGAGAGAGAGAGAGAGAGAGAGAGAGAGAGAGAGAGATAGAGATAGAGATAGAGAGAGAAGAGATAGAGATAGAGATAGAGATAGAGATAGAGATAGAGATAGAGATAGAGATAGAGATAGAGATAGAAGATAGAGATAGAGATAGAGATAGAGATAGAGATAGAGATAGAGATAGAGATAGAGATAGAGCTAGAGAGATAGAGAGAGGCAAGGATAGATAGCTAGAGAGGGAATCCTGACCTGAGGTCAAACGTTGACCTTGAACGTCACATACCTGGATTTGCTGCATGAAGCGAAGGTGGTGTCAAATTGATGAATGCGTTTCTGAATGCGTTGCTGAAGGGGATGCCAGTGCTACCTGATCAAATGTGTTATCGATAGAGGTCAGGTCACGCAGTATGCTGCTTTTTGCATTGATTGTGCATGTATCAGTGGTAAGTGGTAAGATAGTCTACATTCAATGCTTCGTTTGGCCCACATACGGCATCCAAGTGGACCACTGTTATTTTCTGAATTGCATCAATCCTGACCTGAGGCCAAACGTTGACCCTGAAGGTCTCATGGTCGGATGTGCCGCTCACTTGTTCGGTGGGAGAATATTTGACGCTAATATCCTTCCGATAAACACATTCAGGAAGATGTTATTCGGTACCCCGTAATTTTCCCATAGCGATTGTTAGTGTTTATATTGACCCGAGGTCAAACGTTGACCTTGAAGGCGACATGTTTGGATGTGCTGCTTTCTTGCCCGATGGGAGATTATTCGGCGCTAATGGCAATCCGATGAATGTATTTAGTAATATATTATTCGGTATCGGGTACATGGCAATAGTGCAAGGTCAAAGCATTTTTGTGAACATAGGTGGTTAAACTTTTAGATTACACATCAAACGCTTGAATGTGCCCATGAGCCATGGTCAATGTCTGTATGTTATTTAGTGGTACCAAGTAAAATATTGCTGAAATTATGGGGTAGGGTGAACAAGGATTATACACTCCAAATACAAGAATAAGTGAAAATCCAACATTGTCGTCGATGCCATGGTACCTTCAAGAGCTGGTACTGCATTTCGGTGTACGGTAATTGAACCCCAGAGCATATTCTTGGATTTAACAAAATATCAACTATGGAGCAGGTAATTTTCGGAAGAACTAAATTCGAACATGTTGCGGATCTGTTCGAGCGTCTTGGCTGGTTGAGCTCTGAGAACTTGGTCTCATACGAGACGCTGTGCCTCCTTCACAAGGTGCGCCGTCTGCAGGAGCCAGCTTCGTTAGCCGGTGCCATTGCCACAGTAGCGGAGCACCGTGACCGCCACACCAGTCGGCAACGGCACCTGTACGTCCCCAGATCGCGGACAGAGACGGACAAGCGCCGTTTTTGCTCTCCAGGCCCTGCCCTGTATAACGAGCTGACGCACGAGCTGAAGACTGCCAGCTCTCCTGTGCAGTCGCCGCCTTAGACAGCATTTGTGCGTGGGACCGGATTGACTGCTCTGATCGTACTTGCTGACTTCTGATCATACCTTCCGACTCGTTCCATGCCGCTGGTATGAACAACTGTGATGTTGTCATGTGCGCCTGTGACAGCCCTTATTTACTGAGGACCCTTGTTTTAGAACTCGACAATAGGCTGTAATAACCACGAGTCTATTGTGGATGGCCGGAATATACGTCCTTGTCGTTGTCAGTAACCTACATGAAGAAACGTTTCGCTGCCCAGGTGTCGTATGAAAAACTTGCGTTGTAGCCATATTCGTAGGTTTCTGAACATTCTTGGGAGAGCACAATACATGAAGGCAACGGGCAAACCAGAATGGATTCGGGGAGAGTACTACATACGGTACTATGTTAAAAGCTGAAAGTATTCGGAGTGCAAACACAACACTGGTAAAGTACACACGAGGTTAAAGGCTAATTTGCATGGACTAGGTATAGGATTCCAATATTCGTGGTACGAAATTTCAACAATGTCCTCTGTTTATAATATTTCCACATTGTATCACCCTAACACCACGTTCCCAGGATAGCTATGCTCCCCGACATCGTGACAAAAAATAGACATTGAGACACAACAGCGGCGATTATGAATGTATTAGTCAACATTGGTCATGATGTCACAAGATTCTCGGGCAACTGAACATCATTCCACACACATTCCACGAACAGCCTTCAACCAGAATGAAACCTGCACTGCGGACTGCTGGAAGTGGGAAAATAACAAATTGCCGTACTGATCACACCTCTATGGCCTCTCTCCGAAGTGAATCCGATAATGCCTAGTCATATCGGAACGATAAACAAACGATTATCACACTACTCACACATATATCGCTTCTTGCCGGAGTGGAGACTGTATGGACATAAAGACTGCTTTGTTGACAGCTCGCCACAAACGTCACACCTTAACGGTTTCCTTTTCAGAGTGGCCTACAACGTGACGCTCCAGGGAGACCTTCCGAAGAAACGACTTACCACAGTGCCCACACTTGTAAAGTATCTTACCGGTGTGGATACTGCAATGGGTATTAAGAATGCTCTGATGACGGTACAGCTTGCCACAAACGTCACACCTGAATGGCTTCTCTCCAGAGTGGACTACAGCGTGAAGCTTCAGGGAGCGCCGATGAGCAAACGATCTACCACACTGCTCACACTTGTATGACCTCTTGCCGGAGTGGATATTGTAATGGACTTTAAGAGTGCTCTGATAACGGTACAGCTTGCCACAAACGTCACACTTGAACGGTTTCTCTACATAATGGACCATAGCGTGCTCCGTCAGGGAGCCCTGCTGAACAAACGATTTACCACACTGATCACACTTGTAAGGTCTCTCGCCTGAATGGATTCTGTAGCGGACATTAAGATTGCTATGATGACTGAACGACTTGCCACAAACGTCACAGCTGAACAACTTCTCTTCCTTCTCTTCAGAATGGAGTACAACGTGACGCTCCAGGGAGACCTTCCGAAGAAACGACTTACCACAGTGCCCACACTTGTAAGGTCTCTTACCGGAGTGGATACTGTAATGGGTATTAAGAGTGCTCTGGAGTCTGAACAGCTTGCCACAAACGGCACACCAGAACGGCTTCTCTCCAGAGTGGACTACAGCGTGACGCTTCAGGTAATCGTGCCGAGCAAACGATTTACCACACTGCTCACACTTGTATGGCCTCTCGTCGGAATGGAGTCTGTAGTGGACTTTAAGACCCTGTTGATGACTGAACGCCTTGTCACAAACTCACACTGACTTTTTCTCTTTCTCTCCAGAATGGACTACAGCGTGATGCTTTAGGCCGCCCAGCTGAACAAACGATTTACCACACTGATCACACTTGTAAGGTCTCTCGCCTGAATGTATTCTGTAGTGGACAACAAGATTGCTATGATGACTGAACGACTTGCCACAAACGTCACAGATGAACGGCTTCTCTGCAGTGGTCTACAGCGTGACTCTTCATGACCGACAGGCGCACGACCGACTTACCACATTGAGCAGAGTTGTATGCCCTTTCGCCGGAATGGACTCTGTAGTGAGAATTAAGACCACCCTGTCGGGCGAATGGTTTGCCACACACGTCACAGATGAAAGGTTTCTCTCCAGAGTGGACTACAGCGTGACGAGTCAGGACGCGCTGCTGAACAAACGATTTACCACACTGATCACACTGGTAAGGCCTCTCGCCTGAATGGATTCTGTAGTGGATATTAAGACTCCTATGACGACTGAACGACTTGCCACAAACGTCACACTTGAACGGTTTCTCTACAGAATGGACCATAGCGTGCTCCGTCAGGGCGCCCTGCTGAACAAACGATTTACCACACTGATCACACTTGTAAGGTCTCTCGCCTGAATGGATTCTGTAGTGGACATTAAGATTGCTATGATGACTGAACGACTTGCCACAAACGTCACAGCTGAATGGCTTCTCTGCAGAGCGGTCTGCAGCGTGACTTATTCATGACCGACAGGCGCACGAACGACTTACCACATTGAGCAGACTTGTATGCCCTTTCGCCGGAATGGACTCTGTAGTGAGAATTAAGACCACCCTGTCGGGCGAATGGTTTGCTACACACGTCACAGATGAAAGGTTTCTCTCCAGAGTGGACTACAGCGTGACGAGTCAGGACGCGCTGCTGAACAAACGATTTACCACACTGATCACACTGGTAAGGCCTCTCGCCTGAATGGATTCTGTAGTGGATATTAAGACTCCTATGACGACTGAACGACTTGCCACAAACGCCACATCTGAACGGCTTCTCTCCAGAATGGACTACAGCGTGACGCTTCAGCTCACACTGACTGCCAAATGATTTACCACACTGATCACACATGTGTGGCCTCTCGCCGGAGTGGAGACTCGCCGGAGACTCGCCGGAGTGGAGACCGTAATGGCGAATAAGAGTGCTCTTATGACGGTACAGCTTGCCACAAGCGTCACACTTGAACGGCTTCTCTCCAGAATGGATTAGAGCGTGACGTTCGAGGGTCCACTGACTGCCAAATGATTTACCACACTGATCACACTTGTGTCGGCCCTTGCCAGAGTGGAGACTGTAATGGCGAATAAGATTGCTCTTATGACGGTACAGCTTGCCACAAACGTCACACCTGAACGGCTTCTCTCCAGAATGGATTAGAGCATGACGTTTCAGGGTACACTTCTGACTAAATGATTTACCACACTGATCACACTTGTGTCGCCTCTCGCCGGAATCCAGTTGGTAGTGGACGGATTCCCTGGTCTTGTGAGTTCGGGCATGGGCAATGAGCCCGCTAGGATAGCGAAACTCCCTGCCACACAAATCACAGCGACACGGCCACTTCTCTGGTTGATTCCTTTCGTCCATGCTGTGAGCTGGCTGTGTCACAGGAGCTGCCGAGTATAGCCGCAGGATACCCGTCACGCGAACACTCGCACCGGCGTGTGTTGTCGCAGGTGAACTGGCCTCGCTGACGGCGCTGTGACTTCACAGACAGCGACAGGATTTTAAGTGTTTTCAGTAACTGAAATCAGAACGGAAGGTGGTGATCAATTGCATCGTAAAGTGAACGAACAGACGAGGCATGGAGCAAGGGAACATGTCGCAGAACAAAATGGCGCCGCATTACATCACCAGATGATACGGACATGACGCCTTCAAAGAGTGTTGGATATTAAGGTGGCCATTGCTTGGCGGTTCTGGTTGGTTTTGGTTTTCTCCCCCCGGGGGGGGGGGTCATTGTCTTTTTTGTATGGAGGAAAGGAAAAGTACTGAATAATAGATCGAGCGAAACAGGCAATATTGCGATAATTCGGCAAGACCGCTAATAAACGGAATACGCGATTACGAGTTGCATTAACTTAGTGGGACAGTGAAGCTTAAAAGCGACACCTCTCTCTAGCATACCGGTGAACTTCGGACTTACATGAAAAGTGCAGATCTACCAAAAATAATGGATGTCTATAAAAAGCGCTCGAACGTGCATGAGATGTACGTTTAGAAAGGCTACGTTCATAGGATCTACGTTCATAAGTTCAATGGTCAGCTGTTATGCGAATCAATGCGATGCAGCAGCATGCGACGGGGCATGCCGACGCAGGGCTCAACAGGCATAAGAAAACGAAGGATAAGCTCTAACAAGGCGTAATATTAGGCAATGGCGTGGGGGAGATCAATAGCAACGGGAGATGGGCAGAATAAACACAAGGGAGTGGAGGCATCTTCTGACAATAATTGGTGTCGCACCGAAAGATCCGAGTGCGAACACCGACATCAGCTAAGCTAAGTGAACACTCTCAATAACCCTTGTGGTTGGCAAGGCAGGTGGCAGGCTGGTAGACATGCTCAGAATCTCCTGCGACCAGATCAATACACGGGTGGCGAAACACGAAAAGCTTCCGAACGTAGTAATTCAGCCGTAACACGTGACCAGCTGATTATAATATAATAATCCAGCTGTAAAACCTGACCAGATGAATATAATGCAAGAAAGTCAGAGACTTAAACAAGGAAAGAGATGTGATGGCTAAAAAGGTAATGGAGTACTGAGAAGCACAATGGGTAAAAAGGCAGGGTTATTCCGTGCTTTCACCCATTCAAGATACCACCAAGGTCAAGCGACTTCGCAGAGGGAAGGGAAGCTAATGTTTACAATAGAGTAAGTATGCAGAACGTTATGTCAAACGAACGAATGTCACCTTAACACTCACACTCGTGTGTTGTGGCGGGTGAACCGGTCGTACTGATGGTGCTATGGCAGTGTTAAAATATTGGTTTTTCGTTAGGTTTGACACGTCGAAACGAGCACAGTAGGATGTCAAAATTTACCATGGAATTAGTGTCTTTTCAAATGCCTTTGATGTCTTTCAGACTCAAATTTGAGCGAAATGGTGCACTTATGACTGTACCTTCATCAGTTGTTTTGATATTCATAATTTAGGAAGAACTATATGCCGCATAGCGAGATAAAGTACATATGCTATATAATGGCACTGCATGCCATATCGCATTATGAATACTCCGTTTGCCTGAAATTGCGTTGCAAAATGTTCGTGTATCACCATCCCTTATCGAGAGCATTATCATGATACTTATAAACGAAGTACTGTCAGAAAAGAGACATGGTTGGTTATTGGTTTTACGACACGCCGACCGTTGAGTCATGTAGCGTCGCCAATCTCTCACGCCGATTGGTCGCGGCGAAGAGTAGCGACAGGTGAGACTCGAACCCACAACCTTTCGATTGCGAGACGAGCATCTTACCCCTAGACCACTCGTCCCCTACAAAGGAGACATGAAAAGCTCATAAACACGCATCGAGGAGCATGATGTCGATACTTCTTGGATAAGGATGTCGATTCAGTGTTCAGAAAGTGGTATATTCCACCCTATTTTACGAATAATTTAACACTGTGCTATGGTGTCGCAGACAGCGACGGAACACACCGGTAGAAGCTGCAGCGAGAACGGATAATACATTGGCTTACGCAAATGCGAATACAGGAGCATTTAACACACCACAGAGCAAAGCCTGCCTCCTTGATTGATGTCAAACCATGATAATGACGCCATCAAATGATGCTTGATTTTGATGTGTCTGTTACATCTTTATGTCTTACTTATTCCCAATCAGCGAGTGGCAAGGTACTCAATAAGTAAAATCAGACCAGGTAAGATACCTGCATTCATCACAGTGTCAGAATGGCAATGGCAATAATTGGTTCAGTGGATAAACATCGTCCACACACGCACCCACTGGATACACAAAAATGAGATGCACTAACCAAGCGCATGGCATCAAAAAGGCACAAAAAACGTCAGGACATGCTGGAAGCATGGCGCCCGATTTCACAAGCACGTCTGAGTTAAAATAGACACGAGGAAAAATATATCCACACTGGCAAATGGAAGGTATCGGAATTGTGCATTGGCCTGAATAGAGAAGCTACTGGAACTACATCTTTGGCGCAATATCATGGACGCCAAATATTATGCGCACACGAATTGACGTGACTCATGGCTTCATCATCTGCATCGGTGATCAGTGGCATAGCACGGGGGGGGGGGGCAGGGGGCAGCCGCCTGCTGTAGGGTCAGAGGGAGTCCTCCAAGTGACTGCCTTGATGGGCCAACAAAGTCCCCGCAAGGCACGGGACCCACAAGGGTCCCCTTGGCTGGAATGAAGGACCGTTTTCATCAAACATTTCATAACACAACAACCTTGGTGTAAAGTAGGGTAGGACGATTAAATAGGAGAGGGGAGAGCTGCATTTTAATTTGAGGAGTGGGTATCTAAAGTTGGAGGGGCGGTTTCCATCGAATTTTGGCAATGATCCCCACAGGAAATAACTGACATAGCCAGTTCACATCACATTGGAAAGGCTGGTTCACTCCCAGAACAATGATGGAAAATAAATCACCTCAGGGCATCCTTTTTCAATTGGCAGGTATGTATAGCAACAACATGATGATTACAAAAAATTCGAACACAGGTTAATAAACATTACTTAGGTACAATCCTCAATCGATGAAGCATCACACATACAACTAGGCAGGCACATAGGCACCAAACTGTGAAGCATTTATCATTCAAGCATCTGTGAAATGTTGTATCATATATTAAATAATCACACCATACCACAGCTAGATATCAATATCCAAACTATAATATTCATGAATGTTCAAACATCATGCTAATGAACTCTAAACACAATTGATTAATGGAAATAATTCCTTCCATGGATATTTTTGACTGCATTTGTCATAAAATACTTCCATTTGTACCTGTCTCCAGACTGAAGGAAGATCACAAACTCAAACTTGCTCTGCCAGAAGTGGACAGACAGGGAGGTGAGGGGTGGATGTGGGGTACTGCCTCTTCCCCCCCCCACAAGTCCAGCAATTTGTTTCCCACTGGATCCATCACTGGGGAGGGGTGACTACCATTGCCCTCAATGGGCATCAAATCCAACCTTCTGAGATGCCCCTCCATCACGCACCAGCAATGCTTGAGCAATGGAGAATGAAACTTGGTTGGGGGGAGGTACAGTTGGATATTAGAGAAGACCCTCAGCGTAAGAGGACCCCATCCCCCACACCAACCTCATCAATTTTCTACTGATGGTGCTGGTGTTGGTGCTCCCTGCATTTATGGAGTGTGTTTGTATGTATGCTACATACCCTTAATGGATTGATGCACCAATGAATTTGTATACATGGCACTGAAGTGCTTCATTTTTTTAAAATTAATTTCAGCAGTTCAGCAGCCTGTGCTTGACATTGGTATTTGTGCTCACACCATCAATGTCTGCCAATATTGATCTGGATAAGAAATCAATCATTCATCTTGATTGGACAATTGGAGAGCTGTTGGTAAGAACATTGCTAAGAGAAGCCAACCAGAGATCCAAAATAGTGTCTGTTTGTCAGCAAATAAAGGACAGAAGATCAGAGTGTGGTGAACTGTCAATGGTGTTTGACATCTGGCACACTGGGGTCTGTCGCCACCACATAGCAGGTAACCGTGTGCAGAAAGTGTGCCCTATGCGGAGACAACACAGTGTCACCTCTTATTCCTAAGCATACAAGACAAACCCCATGATTCCAAACGTGACTTGATGGGTCTCAGCTTGTTCCCTTGGGTTGTATGCCACATGATTTGCCACTTGTTGAGGATAAAAATGAAGATCTGTCGGTAATGGTCTGTGACGGGAAGTGGCAGCGACAGAGTGCACAGGGCGTGCTCTGCTCGCCTCGCTGCAGCATCTGCCGACTCCGCAGCATCCCAGCAATTCCAACATGGCCAGGAAGCCAACACAGAACTACCCACCATAGCAAGCATTGCACAGCGGTAAAACACAGTAGGATATCACTCATGAATGGGTTAGAGGAACAAAATGTGTTCATGGCTAAGACTACTTAAGGAGTCAGTAAAAATCACATGACTATCACCTTCTGGCACTCCGATATAACAGAGGGCTTTCAAAATGGCGACAAGTTCTGATGAATATACAGATGCATGCTTCAGGAGGGAAAATAATCAGGTGGCAGAGCTGCAAACAAATGTGCTGCCAGCACCAACCTCCTTTTGAGGACCATCAGTACATGTAATCGCCCACTCATGAAATGATCTGATGCGTTGAAGAGCCAGTGAGCAGAACTTCTCTGGAGCGACATCAGTTTGTCTGGTCTTAGCAAGGGAAAATCCACCTCAGGTGAAACCAACTACATTCTGGTAATGTGAAGGATCCAACAGGAATTATTAGAAGGACCCTGCAAGATTTGCGTAGGATCCTGCAGTAGAGTGCTGGATCCTGCAGGATTTATGTGAAGGATTCAACAGGAATTGTTAGAAGAACCCTGCATAATCCTGCAAGATCTTTGCATCAATTTCTCACACAGAATCCTGCAGGATCCCTCAAAACCTTGTCCTGTATAACTGTGCAGGACAATCCTGTAGGATTATTTTCTGTAGGGCAGGCAGCAAAATGCAACTCTATCCATGTCCTTATATTATGTTGAACTTTTGACCATGCACTATGTGGGTGTTTTCACTTGTCATCACAAACACTGCAGAATTTCTTAAAATTCTGCAACTTAGAATTCTTGGGTGTTATCTTGCCTCCCAACTGAAAAGTATGCATTTGCAGAGGAAATGAGTGGTCAGATCATGTTCAGCACATTTATAAACATTGCTAAAAAAATATTTCCATGAAATCAGAAATTACACCAAACTGAACCTTTATAAATTTTATTTGAGTGATCAGATCATGTTCAGCATTTGCATAAACATTGTGTTAAAAAGGTAATTCCAAGAACTCAGAAACTACACCAAACTGGAAATTCACAAATTTTCTTCTTCAAGTTTGTTTGCATTTTGTGCATGTCTCTGTTCTCCCCAATGCAAGATTTTTGTTCTCCTGTGCATTTTTATCAAAATGTTTTTTCTTTCAACTATGAAATCTGTAAGGTTATGCATCTTGAGTCTGGATGTAATACATTCAGATATACAATGGGAGGTAGATTGGATGTTACTGAAGAGGGAAGAAATTTAGGTGTGTTAGTTCAAATTATCTTAAAGTAGAAACATAAAGTGTACCAGCTAGGAACAGGGCATCAGAATGCTGGGAATCATGAATAGCCTTGGCAGTATGTGTCGGCCAAAAGGTAAAGATTACCAACATTGCAACCATATCCAGTTCAAGTTGTTTACTTCAACAGCCCGGTTCTGTATGCACCACATTCCATTACATTTTGAGTGCAAGCAATGCTACCGTAGGAAGTGCATAAGGCACCAGGGTGGGAATTAAGGCACTTCTTAAGATACTTTATCTCTGAAGACATTTTTGCACTCCAGGTTCATACTGGATAGAATGGGCTTCACATGTACTCCGACACAAATGTGGGAACAAAGATATCAATAAAAACAAACACAAAACAACACCCAAAACAACGCCATTATTCCATGGTCACCACTCAAACTAACCACTTTTTTTGTAGCAGTCAGCAGCCAGACCACATCCTCACACACTCCATCAATATCGACCACCGATTGCTGAACCTCAATTTCCTCAAATCTCAACCTCAATTGCAGACAACGGGTCTGTTCCTGAACTTGCTCCAAGCTGCTCCGAGCAACTTGGAGTAGCTGCTGGGTGGGTCTACTCTGTTGCCCAGGGTTGTTGCCGTGCCCATGTTCCGAAACTACAGAACCGAATTTCATCAAACCTTCGCCAATCGATACAAAGGGGTCGATTTCCGTGGGACTTTTGAATATGGTGACTCTCACCGATACTTAAAGCTGTTAAATTACCCCTTAAACTTGGAGCGGCCATTTTGAATCCATTTTGAAAATGCTGCGGTGCCCATGCTCCTAAACGACTCGACTGAATTTCATGAAACCATCACCAATCGATGCAGCATAGTCGATTTACTTGGGACTTTAAAATATGGTGACCTTGACCTTGGCCTAAGGTCGCAAAATAAGTACATCTTTATTGGCAATAATTGCGGTGCCCATGCTCCTAAATTACGGAACCGAATTTCATGAAACCTTCACCAATCAACGTGACATGGTCGATATACTTGGGGCTTTTGAATATGGTGACCTTGGCTTTAGGTCAAGGTCACTAAAAAAGCACAAAACATTTTTAAAGACTTTTTACCACGCCCATACTCCGAAACTACTAAATGTAATTTCATGAAACCTTCGCCAATCGACGTGACGTGATCGATATACGTAGGGTTTTTAGTATGGTGACCTTGACGTTAGGTCAAGGTCACCAAAATACACAAAATCCTTTTTGAGAAAATTTGCCACGCATATACTCCGAAAGTACTGAACCGAATTTGATGAAACATTCACTAATCGACGTGGAATGGCCGATATACTCCGAACGTTTGAATATGGTGGCCTTGGACTTAGGTGAAGGTCATCAAAAGTGCATAAAACTCCTTTTTATGGTTGTTGCGCCGCCCATGCTCCGTAAGTACTCAACCGAATTTAATGAAACCTTCACCATTCGACACGACGTGATCGATATACTTGGGACCTTTCAATATGGTGACCTTGGTCTTAGGTCAAGGTCATCAAAAGTGCATAAAACTCTTTTTGAGGGTTGTTGCGCCGCCCATGCTCCGCAAGTACGCAACCGAAATTCGTGAAACCTTCACCAATCGACGCAACGTAGTCGATATACTTGGGACTTTTCAATATGGTGACCTTGGCCTTAGGTGAAGGTCATCAAAAGTGCATAAAACTCCTTTTAAGGGTTGTTGCGCCGCCCATGCTCCGCAAGTACCCAACCGAATTTCATGAAACCTTCACCATTCGACGCGATGTAGTCGATATACTTGGGACTTTTCAATATGGTGACCTTGGCCTAAGGTCAAGGTTATCAAAAGTGCATAAAACTCTTTTTAAGGGTTGTTGCGCCGTCCATGCTCCGAAAGTACGCAACTGAAATTCATAAAACCTTCACCAATCGACGTGACGTTGTCGATATACTTGGGACTTTTCAATATGGCGACCTTGGCCTTAGGTCAAGGTCATCAAAAGTGCATAAAATTCTTTTTGAGGGTTGTTGCGCCGCCCATGCTCCGCAAATACGCAACTAAAATTCATGAAACCTTCACCAATCGACGCGACGTAGTCGATATACCTGGGACTTTTCAATATGGTGACCTTGGCCATTCATGTCAGGTCAAAGTCATCAAAAGTGCATAAAACTCTTTTTGAGGGTTGTTGCGCCGCCCATGCTCCGTAAATACGCAACCAAAATTCATGAAACCTTCACCAATCGACGCGACATGGTCGATTTACTTGGGACTTTTCAATATGGTGACCTTGACCTTAGATCAAGGTCATCAAAAGTGCATAAAACTCGTTTTGAGGGTTGTTGCGCCGCCCATGCTCCGCAAGTACGCAACCTAAATTCATGAAACCTTCACCAATCGACGCGACGTGGTGGATATACTTGGGACTTTTTAATATGGTGACCTTGGCCTTAGGTCAAGGTCATCAAAAGTGCATAAACGAGTTTTATGCACTTTTGATGACCTTGACCTAAGGCCAAGGTCACCATACTAAAAAGTCCCAAGTATATCGACTACGTCGCGTCGATTGGTGAAGGTTTTATGAATTTCGGTTGCGTACTTGCGGAGCATGGGCGGCGCAACAACCTGAAACGAGTTTTATGCACTTTGATGACCTTGACCTAAGGTCAAGGTCACCATATTGAAAAGTCCCAAGTATATCGACCACGTCGCGTCGATTGGTGAAGGTTTCATGAATTTTAGTGGCGTATTTGCGGAGCATGGGCGGCGCAACAACACTCAAAAAGAGTTTTATGCACTTTTGATGACCTTGACCTAAGACCAAGGTCACCATATTAAAAAGTCCCAAGTATATCGACTACGTCGCGTCGATTGGTGAAGGTTTCATGAATTTCGGTTGCGTACTTGCGGAGCATGGGCGGCGCAACAACACTCAAAACAAGTTTTATGCACTTTGGATGACCTTGACCTAAGGTCAAGGTCACCATATTGAAAAGTCCCAAGTATATCGACCACGTCGCGTCGATTGGTGAAGGTTTCATGAATTTTAGTGGCGTATTTGCGGAGCATGGGCGGCGCAACAACCCTCAAAAAGAGTTTTATGCACTTTCGATGACCTTGACCTAAGACCAAGGTCACCATATTGAAAAGTCCCAATTATATCGATCACGTCGCGTCGAATGGTGAAGGTTTCATTAAATTCGGTTGAGTACTTACGGAGCATGGGCGGCGCAACAACCCTAAAAAGGAGTTTTATGCACTTTTGATGACCTTCACCTAAGGCCAAGGCCACCATATTCAAAGGTTTGGAGTATATCGGCTATTCCACGTCGATTAGTGAATGTTTCATCAAATTCGGTTCAGTACTTTCTGAGTATATGCGTGGCAAATTTCCTCAAAAAGGATTTTGTGTATTTTAGTGACCGTGACCTAACGTCAAGGTCACCATACTAAAAGCCCTACGTATATCGGTCACGTCACGTCGATTGGCGAAGGTTTCATGAAATTACATTCAGTAGTTTCGGAGTATGGGCGTGGTAAAAAGTCTTAAAAAAGAGTTTGTGCTTTTTTAGTGACCTTGACCTAAAGCCAAGGTCACCATATTCAAAAGTCCCAAGTATATCGACCATGTTACGTCGATTGGTGAAGGTTTCATGAAATTCTGTTTCGTAATTTAGGAGCATGGGCACCGCAATTATTGCCAATAAAGATGCACTTATTTTGCGACCTTAGGCCAAGGTCAAGGTCACCATATTTTAAAGTCCCAAGTAAATCGACTATGCTGCATCGATTGGTGATGGTTTCATGAAATTCAGTCGAGTCGTTTAGGAGCATGGGCACCGCAGAATTTTCAAAATGGATTCAAAATGGCCGCTCCAAGTTTAAGGGGTAATTTAACAGCTTTAAGTATCGGTGAGAGTCACCATATTCAAAAGTCCCACGGAAATCGATACCTTTGTATCGATTGGTGAAGGTTTGATGAAATTCGGTTCAGTAGTTTCGGAACATGGGCACGGCAACATCCCTGGGCAACAGAGTAGACCCACCCGTAGCTGCTCCGTGTTCCCGTGCGTTTTCGGAGCAGAACGGAGTAGCTCCAACTTACTTTACTCCGGCCGAGAGCAGGGGAAGCTTGGAGCCAAGATACCTTTACTAGAAGGTAGATCGAAGTTTTCCTTCAAGCCCGCATGACGTCTTCCGATGGTTTTTTAATATGGTATCAATATGGTTGCAGACGACTTTTCTCAAATCATACGCAATGGTTACTTTTATTTTGCTTCCTCTACATTGTGGAGTCTACAAGCAAATATATTTTCTTCCGCTGACTGTGTTATTAATCTTGTCCTGTTCTTTCCAGTGAACATTTGTTCCGACACATATTTTTATCATGCATAGGCAAGGTTGGATTTCTGTATTGTAATATTGCATGTTGAGAGGAATATTTTGTAGTCATCCGGTATGGAGGATATTTTTGTTCAAACCTTATGCATCGTAACTCAATTTGCACCCACTTTCGGTGAATTTTTCGCACTTTTACTTGATCACAGCAGCTCATTGTCAAACATAGGAGGTGACTAAGGAGATTCAACCTCCAGATGAGAAAACAAGAAACAATTTTCGAGAGAGGATAGTGTTCTTGATTCCAAAAATCCAGGAGGAGCCTATTTTTCCAAACATGTACCTACCTACCTACATTGACATACAACAGTCATTGCAAACATAACCCTTTCTAGGCCAGCTAGACCCAGGGCATGGTGCATTATTCCTTTATTAATTTTGCATGGATTATTAACGATACATGCATAATTGAACATTTACGTACAATACAATCGTCATGCTATGAATGCCTTCCTGAAATTTTCCATGAGTTGCAGTCTGATTTCCTGTAGTATGAATTCAGCATCTAGATAGAATGTTTGAATGTAACACCTCTCTGTTTCAGGTGTCATGCCTTACTGTGCAGTACCAGAGGTGGGACTGGGCAGACAACTTTAATAAAGAAGAAATCTGGTTACACCATTTTTATCAGGATTCTGCCTTAGCAAAATCTCTTAGCATACAATAAAACATGTCTAAGTTCTCAAATGTTGGGAACCAAGAGCATGCTCCAAGCATTTCAAAGAAATTGATAAGAGAAGAAACCTAAAGAAAGAACTGCTCAACCCTGCCTCTTTGCAGAGAAGCAAATGTCTCCTACCATCAGCTATTCCCACCATAATATTCCCACCAGCCAATACCTGGGTGATCCTGAAACTTTTTGTATTAGTGATGTTTATATCATTTGCAAGATTACGTTGTTGTGTTTTTCCTGCTTTGTTTGCATGTTCATTATGTTTTTCCTCCACAAAAGAAAAAGATGGAGAAGCCTGGTTAGGTTATGTCCTTTTATTTCAAGATTTTGATACTTTTCTCTGAGAAAATAGATTAGGCTGGCTAATTTTATGCTAGGTTACTTTGCAAATTTATAAAGTTTTCAATAATTAGTTATTGTATATGAACCAATTGAAAGCACTCCTTTTTGGTAGAATTTTGCTTTTCAACCAATTTTTGTGCTTGCTGGTAAAAAATATGTTCTTTGTGCACCAAAATAACAATCACGATAAGACCCTCATGTCAAGCATTTACCACTAAGTTATAGCTACACTAAGTTAGGGTCAAAGGTATGATAAATATATGATTTGGGTCAGATATACTGACTGAAATGGTGCATTTATGAGCTACATTTTTTTACAGAATGGACAAAGAATGAGGTTATCATGAGATAACAAGTGAGTGATGCCTATATTTGGGTTGATTCTTTCCAACAACATTATAGGATTTGTGTAAAATGCCGCCACACGCCACGGTCTTCACTGCGGAGTTGATGGCCATCAGCAAAACTCTTGCATACATCGAGGTTGACGACGATATTTTGCATGCTATTTTGACTGTTTCTCTGAGAATATTACCGATTTATACACAATGGAGCAGTTTTGTGCTTCCTTGCGGAGATGGGATTTGACGTAATAGATGCACCTGCCTAACTGATTACTTGTTTCCACAGATCTTAGATCAAGCGCCTTTATAGCTACCGATGTTTTATATTCGTTTGTGACAGTCTGACGCGTGCTTGGGCAACCTTGTTATGGGTGCAATATAACCCAATGGGGTTGACGCACCCTAAAACCCCAATGATCATCATTAAAATGCCAAACATGCATAAGAAGTCCCTGGGCTATTTTTGATCACAATATTGTTTTTCTGGTGTTTTCTGATTTGACACTCATTCCTTTGGAAAATGAAAACTTCCAAAGATATAAGCACTTTAAGTTCAAGTACCTCTGTCTAGGAAATCAGTCCAATAAAAAAAAAAAAATAAAAAAGTATAATATTGAAGTAACTTTTTTTAAACAAGAAAAAAATTGACTACATGTACCTGCTATCCCACCTCAACAACATATGGAAAGTGTGGGGAAAAGGTTTTGGGTGTGGTGGTATATTATGAAAAATAACATAAAATTATGAATAAGAATGAATGCAGCCTAACCTAGCCTACTGATGTTGGACGGCCTAAAACCTACC
The DNA here is from genome assembly GCA_034440615.1 of Ashinkailepas kermadecensis. NCBI lineage: Eukaryota > Metazoa > Arthropoda > Thecostraca > Neolepadidae > Ashinkailepas > Ashinkailepas kermadecensis. The sequence continues at coordinate 70,656 of JAOTOM010002231.1, forward strand.
GATGTTGAATCACTTAAACGCACTAATATTGGATTACTTAAAACCTACGGATGTTGGATTGCCTAAATATGACTTTAAAATATGATTTTCAAAACAAATTGCAGAGGACTGTCCATAATAGCCACTGCACGTGGAGGACATGTATTGTGAAAAAAATTAATAAATATATAAATAGGAAGACGTCAGCCTTCCACAGCCGCCGGCTGCCAGCGACCATCGTGCAGACAACGGGTCAGGCGTGAACGGTCCAGGTCGCGGACCGCTGATAGGTCATTCACATTATGGCCCGATCAGGTCGCGAGTGGTGCCGTTGCTGTATCCGTTCCCGAAGCCGTCCCGTCGGCTCCTACGACGCCATTTGCGCGAGGGGTATCTCAGCTGAAGCCACCATCAGTGGTAGCCTTACCCGCTGGCGTGTGTGTTCCCTTGCCGCTCCAGTTCAGTACATAAGATCAAGTTCAAGCCGCGCTGTGACAGACGGTCACCACGTGTGCGCAGACCACTCGTACATTACGGCTGCGATGCGAGTGATGAATGAAAGCAGGCGAAGTTACAGGTGAAATATTCTTATATTGTGAGTTCATGTCTGCATTTTTTTTTATCGCCAACTGTGGTTGGCGATCCACGCAGGTCATCGTGCTGCTGCCGTTTTTACTTGGTTATGTTATAAGTTCGTGATACATTCGTACTTGAAATACGTATGCGCAAATACACATGAAAATCGTACTAAGAACATATTCGCACTCGATATATTCGTATTCGGGGAGTTTTATGAACTACGCAAGCAGGACGCTGCACCTGCAGTTGGGTCGAAGGTAGCCATTTTTATGCAATTTTCCTATTTGTGACTTGTATCCTCAATGACAGATGCAGCCAGCTTCCTAGGGGACGAGTGGTCTTGGGGTAAGATGCTCGTCTAACAATCGAAAGGTTGTGGGTTCTAGTCTCAACTGTCGCTACTCTTCGCCCGCGATCAATCGGCGTGAGAGATTGGCGACGCTACATGACTCAACGGTCGACGTGTCGTAAAACCGACAACCAATCAGCAGCCAGCTTCCTGCACACAGACATAGCGAACAAACGTCATCAGCGGGTATCAACAAACACCCCCTGCCACACCAATTATTTTCACAATTTGCCACCAACATATACAGACTGCATATGCACCCACAAACCAAACGCGTGCGTCCATTCATGCAAGCAAAGCATGAGCAAAGCAAAGCAAAGCAAAGCATGCAAAGCAGAGCAAAGCAGAACAAAGCAAAGCATGCAAATAAAGAGCATAATCAATTTGCATAATGTCTTGCGGCCCACTGGTGCAGATTGCTTTTGAACCATTCATGCACCAGACACACACACACACACACTATGTATATATATATATATATATATATATATATATATATATATATATATATATATATGTATGTATGTATATGTATGTATAAATACACAAATAAATATTACGTCGGAAAGTCTCACCTGTCGCTACTCTTCGCCCGCGACCAATCGGCGTGAGAGATTGGCGACGCTACATGACTCAACGGTCGACGTGGCGTAAAACCAATAACCAACCCCCCAAATATTTCATGGGATATATGGGGCCTCCTGTCGGTGGCGGATCCAGGGAGGGAAGTTGGGGCACATGCCCCCCCCATGAAAGGTGGCGCCCCTTCGACCAGGAAAACACGTCCCTCCGCGAAGGCTCGAGTGCACCCCATCACCCTCGAATTTTTTCAGCCACAGTCGCCTCTCGGCAAGAAAGGCACCCCTCAAGCTGCTTTCGCGGTGGCGCCACTCCAAGCACGTGTCCCCTCCCCCAGATGACAATTCCTGGATCCGTCCCTGCCTCTTGTGGCAGCTATTGCCTTCCTGTGGCGGCTATGGGACCTCTTATTTATGACTTTATGACTCTTATGACGACAGAGGGCCTACTATTGCGGTCTAGGGGCGGTCAGATCATTTCAGGCGATCTTCCGTGGTTACTTTTCGGAAATTATCCTGCCACTGAAGGGAAGAAGCTATGGCGCACTTAGTCCCCCCCCCGTCTGTCCTTTCTTCCACTCTCGAACGGGGGTGACAACACCAGCTAAAACGGACGGTAGAGGAAGCCTATCAATATCGGGAAAAATCCCTTTATTTTGGAGACACTTGATGGTCAGCCTGCCGGAAACGGCACATTTTTAGGCAGGAAGATTGTTACTGGGTCATTTCGGATACATTTTGCTGAAGCTGAAGAATAGTTCTTTCAATTGGTATACGTGAAAGTGATCTATATTGCCATAAAACATGCAGGAGAGCGTAGAGAAAAACGGTAAATTGCATGTAAACCAATGGTGAAGGGAAACCTTCAAGCCCGCTACCAAACCCACTTCGTGGGGGCCCGCTTGGAGCAGCTTGGAGCAGATTATATTAAAGAACGTGTACAACCAAGTTTAGTATATTATCAGATCTAGTATATACCGTGCCTTGAGGACGTCACAGCTAGAATATTCGATATTCTACTAGAATGTGGTGGTCATCTGGCGGATTATGGAATCCTCTAGTAGAATATTCCAAATATAGCAGATTCCTGGCAATTGGTGATAAAGTGCCGCAACCGCGGCAAAAACTTCACGTGCTTCATTTTTCTTACCTTTCTATAAATTTTCATTAGAAAAGAGCATATGGTACTATGGCATGCTTTACTTTCTCCTGTATTCAGCTGACACGAGAAAACAAAGGATGACATGTAAAAGAGTACAAAGAATGAGAAAGAACGTGCAATTTCATTTAACAGTAGCTTCCCTTTCTGCCGAAGCTCGACGCACGACTGGCCTTGAGGGCCAGCCGGTCGTCATGGCAACGACTCTAGGCCCCGCCCTCCGGGAGTCGGCCGGTCGGTTTTGTGTAGTGTCCTCGTTTACCGGCAAGGAAACATACTTTTTCGAGGCGATGCAAGTAAAAGCGATCCGGATTCGTATGTAGGACACCCCACCGGGGTGCGGGTTAAGATTTGAAACTTTCGTGATGACTTCCACACGCGAGTGCGTGGCAGCACGCGAGTTGTCATATTTCCAGTGAGTTTTGCCTTTCGGTAAATTAAATTGGATGGAATTCGGCTCAGCACGCTTTGTACATTTTCAATGTTGATACACTCATGGCGATGCACGGAATTCGATTGTAGGTATTGTAAAACAAAAGCGTGCGGCAATTGGAATTGCATCCCCACTTATTAAGCATTCCACTGCCATAGAGGGATGTGACTGAAACCGCCATGTATATAATATTTTGTCGCTCAAATAGCTTTACCGCAGCTGTGTCCTTGTTAAGTGATATGTACATTGTGTATACGAACGAACTTTTATATCGGATATTTATTAACTGTAAATATGCTCTCAAGTCATTAACGGTAGCAGAGTCCCGATAGTATGTCCGGAGAAGTAGGGGAGAGTTGGGTAAGACGGGCAGGGTAGGTAAGACGGGCACCAGGCCTGTAGCCTAAACTAGTAACGACATCTATCCCAAACTTAGCGAAGCAATTAGCAAGCTGACCCTCTTTCGGCTAGCGAAGCCACGGGTATGGACATTCCGTCGTTTTCGAGATATTATTCATAAACTAAAACTGTACATTGCTTTCCGAACTGAAAAATATTGTTTTGTAACGTCCTACGATCGTGTGTTTGAGACTTTTTCGCCCAACCTCTCACAGAGGCTTAATTTGAAGGGGTCTGATAAGCTGTGTATATCGGTGTTTTGTTCCGGAAAGATGGCGGCGAAGGAACTCGTTTTGTATTTGGTGATGCTCGAATGGGGCAAAACGGGCAAATATGAAAAATTGCCCGTCTTGCCCCATCACATTACTTTTGTACAAAATGTGTTGTAGTATGAGTCAATAAGATCAAATGTAACCTTTTCCTCATTAAATCCTAAAAGAAGAAAAAGTAGTACTTAAAAGCAGTGTTTCGGAGCCGGATGTTGGTTTTTTCGTCACCGGCTCCGAGGTGGTAACGGCTTCGGCAGTTGAGGGGGCCCATAGGGGTTGGCCGAGGGGCCCCAGGGGCTGGCCGAGGGGGACCACAGGGCCGAGATGGGGCCCATAGGGTCGAGAAGGGGGCCCATCACTGGATATCGCTTCCCCCCCCGGTCAGCAAGATAACCGCTAGACAGGGCCAATTTGTGCATGGTGGCGGGACCCCAGATATATCGCTTTCCACCCCCCCCTTCCCCCCGTCAGCGATATATCGGCTACATAGGCCAATTTCCATTTCCTTAGGTGGCGGGCCATTAGAAACGGGGGGGGGCAGTCCAGGCACAGGACTTGTCGACCGGGAGGGGGGGGGGGGAAGCGATGTCGGCTCTGAGTCCTGGGTTATCGTCTGGTAGTTTTAGGAAAATGCTGCGACCGGGGAGTAGGAAGCAATGTCGTCGTCGGCTTGGTATCCGGTGGTGTTTGTATTATTGACCGGTTGTTTTGGGGGATCGACCCCCCTGATTTTCAAAGTGGGGTCCGACCCCCCCCCCCCGGTGGCGACGCCCATGGTTTTAACTATTACTTTTTCCTTCTTTTCAGGTTTAATGGGGGAAAGGTTACATTTGACCTTATTCACTCTTTCTAGCATAATGACCCTCATATCCAGCCTTCAAAGATTAAAGTGGTTGTAGTATATTTGACGGCCAGTGATAGCCCCGATCGCCATTTCCTTGGATCCGACTCTGCTAGCAATTTCCAATCCTTAAATTCCTAATCGAGCTTCCCTCTCTTCTTCAGAAACAATGACTCGAGTATACAAGCGGAAAACAACACGAGGTCAATGGACGAGGGACTCGATGCTAAGAGCGGTGGAAGCCGTGAATCGGGGCATGTCCGTCCTGAGTGCTGCAACCGCACACGGCGTGCCGAGGAGCACATTGCAGCGTCGGGTGTGGGGAAAGTGTGCGCTGAAAGCGCCATTAGGGCCCAAGAAAACTGTTTTCAATCCATCACAAGAAAGACAACTGAAAGAACATGTTCTCAAGATGGAAAGCATGTTCTTTGGTCTGACACCAACCGATGTTCGTCGGCTTACCTTCCAGTACGCTCAGAAGAACAACATTACCAACAACTTCAAGGATGGCATGGCAGGAAAGGATTGGCTGCGCGGTTTCCTGACTCGTCACAAGGACCTGACCCTAAGAACCCCGGAAGCGACATCAGCAGCACGCGCCAAAGGATTCAACAAGCCAGTTGTGTCCAAGTATTTTGACCTCCTGGAGGAAGCAAGCGAACGAGTGAAGGGTCCACATGCCGTCTACAATGTGGACGAAACCGGTGTTACGACTGTTCAAAGCAAGCCAAGCAAGGTACTTGCGCAAAAGGGGAAGAAGCAGGTCGGCAGCTTGACTTCAGCGGAAAGAGGGGAGCTGACGACGGCAGTTGTATGCATGTCGGCAATGGGAAACTTCGTGCCACCCATGATGATACTCCCAAGGGCCAGAGTGAACAAAAATCTAGAGGAGGGTGCGCCACCTGGGACGGCGTTTGAGTACCACCAATCGGGATGGATGCAAACGGCCATTTTCACACGTTGGTTCGAGCACTTCTTGCGACACGCCAAGCCTAGTGCAGAAGAGCCAGTGCTTCTGATACTGGACGGTCATCTGACACACACCAGAAATCTGGACGTGATCCAACTCGCGAGAGCCAACCACGTGACTATTATAGTCATTCCGCCACACACGAGTCACCGGCTACAGCCACTCGACGTAGGCTTCATGAATCCGCTGAGTACGTTTTATGCGCAAGCGCTCGAGAAGTTCCTCCGGCAAAATCCTGGCCGAGTGGTCACACTGTACCAGATCGCGCGCCTGTTCTGTGAGGCCTACCTCAGGGCTGCAACGCCATCCACAGCAATCAACGCCTTCAAGAAATGCGGGGCCTACCCTGTAGACAGACACGTCTTTGGTGAGGAGGACTACGCTCCGTCTGAAGCAACCGACATGCCGCTTCCTGCTACCTCCAGCTCCGCATATAATGAGCCTTCAAGCATGGCGAGTGACACACGAGTCACGGCAGCGATCGGGTCACCGACCACGGCAGCGATTGGGTCACCGACCACGGCAGCGATCGGGTCACCGACCACGGCAGAGATCGGGTCACCGACCACGGCAGCGATTGGGTCACCGACCACGGCAGAGAGGGGCTCGCTGGAGTACAGTCCCGCGGATATTTTGCCGCTTCCGAAGGCAAACCTCCCAGGACCCTCTGCTTCTTCAAGGAAGAAGAGGAAACCATCGGCGCCAGTCATTCTCACCAGCTCTCCAAGCAAAAAGGACCTGGAAGCTAGCCTGTCACAATCATCATCATCAAAGAAGACAGGAGGCGCAAAGAAAAAGGCAAAACTAGTCGAAAAGCCGAAGACAAGGGGGCTGAAGAGCCGCAAAAAAGAAGACGAAACAATGGTTCCCTGCTTATACTGTGGAGGAGCCTTCGGTGATTCAGTCGCCGGTGAAGGATGGGCTTGCTGCTCTGGCTGCAAAAAATGGGCTCATGATGAATGTGCTGGATTGGGTGACAACGACACCAGCTTCGAGTGCGAGTTTTGCTCCTCCTGAGCTGGCTTTATGAACTGATGTGCATATTGAGCCGATTGTCACATACGTCATGATGTGTTCTCTATTTGATCACATAAAATTTCCGAATAATCACAGCCAAAATCCGTTGATGATTCACATGTTTCTAATACACATTTGGCGTTCAAAATGTAGTGTTTATCGCCGAAGAAATATGTGATTTGTGGAAGTTCAGGCACCCATGTTTGGTTGTCTTCGATCTCATTTTGAATTTACGCTCCTGCCTGAGTTCAGTTTGGCAGCTTGCGTAGCTTGTTCAGCTTGAGTCCTTTGGATTCTCAAGCTGTCTGTGTGCATTTGGCATTCACAAATCAGCCTGCATTTCCACAGGAGTTTCGTTTCGTAAAGCGTTTCTCTGAAATACAGATGCCGTTTTAAAATGAAATACAGCACGGAAGCTCACATATATATATATATAGATACAAAAATCGGGTCGAGGGTTCATGTCAGTAGTATAGCAACAAGGCTAATACAAAAGCAACAAGAGCTGTTCAGATACATACAATTTTCGTAATTTAGGCCCCCCAGTAGGTATGTATTATAATGAAAACCTATGTCGTTGAGAATGCACATTTATTCGCCAAGGAACATTCGCCTATTATGCTATCATGATCGCTAACATATCATCTTGCTTTTCAGGATTTAAAGCGCGCAAAAACACATATATGTGATCAGATAAATGTATGCCCGTTATGCCCCACATGGAAACCCATCTTACCCCACCTGGTGGGGTAAGACGGGTTTTTGCAGACTCTCGCGGGAAACGCTCCCATTTGCACACTAATGCATGGAAACTGTTGCAACCTCGGACATACCTGCATAAATGTGTAGGCATGTCTGAGGCCAAATAGCAAGGCTATCGTGACACCGGTTCCTGAGATATGAAGCGTCAAACACTAGCATGCCCGTCTTACCCAACTCTCCCCTACATAAGACAAAGTCTCAGAATGTGGACAGACTTGACTGTCTCTGTGTGGAAACATTTGGCAACGTTCAATTCTCAACCAAATATGACGTTCTTGGTATCAAATGATAGCATATTGTCTGGGCTATCCAGTGATACCAAAAACGTCATGTTTGGAGAACGCAGTTTGACGGTATTGAGCGACAAAGACAAAAAACTGCCTGAAAATCGCGATTTTCAGGATTTTTTCTTCCGGAACCTTAAGTTCCGGCTGTTGCTGTGCGGGTACTATGGGGTGGATTACATTAACACGCCGCCACTTGCTACTTAAGATTGACCTGCGTGTTGGTGAACGAGCATCATGTTTTTGCGGGGTTTCTTGTGTCTACAAACTTGATTGCAGTCAAGGATGTATTAAATAATATACCTACTTTGATGTAATATTTGTTTGGACAATAACGACGCCGAATTGCCGAAAAGGAAATTGGCGGGAAGATATTCTGTATAAAGGTAATCGACGCAATTTGTTGTAGGTCCAGGGAATCACAACCTTTTCGAGCTATCATTACCCCCTTTGGGTTAGGCCAACCTCGTGATTACCCCGTATCGAATTCAGAATACCTCATAACCAAAGTTTACTTTCAAGGTTGAGAACATGTAGTATTTCCTGCCGATATATGTGCACAGGTTTTTGGCAAATGTACACAGTACCCTCCATACTCGGGGTTTGACGAAACCCCGCTATAACCCCACCCCCACCCCTCTCCACAAGCTAACGCATTACCCCAGGTTGGGAACCCCTGTTCCGGGCCATGTAGCATAATGGTATCGTTTGCACAAAAGGTGACAACCACCAAGCCTATTCCGGATTTGGACGACAACCACGAAACCATTTTTTTAGCCCTGGTTCTGGGCTTGATCGCTTAACGCCGTGCTGGTCAATGGCATGCCTGCAGGCAGCCCGGTACTACCGACAGCCACCACGCCACGGAACATGGCACCCTCCGACCGCCGAACCGGCGCGAGTGGATCAGGTGTCAGACCGGATGGGAGGTCTGACAGGTGATCCTTCTTTCGAGATATGGCAATGGGCAGCCCTCCGGGGACTCAGAGTTACAAACTTGCGGCAATACAGACGAAATTCGACAGACCGGCTGTGGCAGTCAAAGGGTGCACATTTTCATAAGCGACACCGTGACGGTTTCCCGACGCGAACCGTCCACTTTCGCGCCACAGACGCTGCGCTTTCTCCGTCCCTTCCCCAGACAGCTGATCAATGGTGTTACCAGGGTACGACTAGCCGGCATACTCCGGTCGAAAAATGCAAGTATTGCGTTAGAATCACAATGTAATGAACATTTTAAGCTAGCCATGAAATCTGATACAAACCGGTCTGAGCAGTGTGTTCGTGCTATGCATCCGCCACTGCGCCGCATATCAGCTTCCCACGGGACGACAGCCGATTCCCGAGGTCTGGAAAGCTAACAATGCGCGCACAGCACACGCATATTCAATGACACATCCTGCCATCTAGTGAGAAATATTGTGACGTATACTTCAACGTCAATCGCATGACATTCATTCAATATCCGTTGTTATAAGACCTAGACCGTGCTGCTACCTAGCGATAGCTATCTGAAGTGATGCTTCTAGAAAATAATGGAGTTTTTGAATCTGTTGAGGTTGCGAGCTGTGGAGGTTATGAACGCTTCGCAGTTGTGGAGGTTATGAGCTGTGGAGGTTATGAACGCTTCGGACTTGTGGAGGTTGTGAGCTGGGCAGGTTATGAGCGTTTCGCAGTTTGTGTGGAGGTTACGAGCGCTTGGAGTTGTGGAGGTTATGAGCTGTGGAGGTTATGAACGCTGCGCACTTGTGGAGGTTGTGAGCTGTGGAGGTTATGACCTGTGGAGGTTACGAGCGCTTCGGGTATATTGAATTTGTGGAGGTTATGAGCTGTGGAGGTTATGATACGCTGTCATCTTGAGGTGAGGCCGGACGTGGATGTGGACTTGGACAATATGGGGTGAGTGGCACGTCGGTATCGTTGGCACGGAGAAGGAGACGCCAGTCGACGTCACAGCGTGCATGTAGTTTCGCTGGGAAAGCTTATTGAGTTCAATTATAAAATTGTTCCTCTTGCTCCTCAAAACTGCTCAACTTTTACTGAGGGAAAAGAACCCGGATACCCCGTTGAGCCTTGATGCACCTCATATGTACCTATGTTTAAACATGCCGCTAGATTTACTACCGAACCGAGGCACCGATTCAGTGTTCTTTTAAAGGCCGATTTGTTTCTAGTCTACGTGTGTTATTGTGAGGACGCCAGGCCATTTCCTTAGGAATTGTATAGCTTGATGGGCGGCATTTATGTTTGAAAGGACTTGCATCGGGCTGGTAAATTCTGGCACGACTGCTATTACATCGTCGACATACCGCATCCATGTCGAATCGCATCCTATGATAGCGTTGTAGTAGTGTTCTTCTAATGCTTCCATGTATTCAATCGCTAAAGCCAAAACTGCTGGAACTCTCCAACGACCTCCACAACCGTAACTATGACATCATGGCTCTGTCCGAGACGTGGCTCAGACCCAGCACACCGAACAGACTGCTGGTTCTCCCTGGCTACACGCTCCACCGCGCCGACCGCCCGGATCGTCGTGGCTACGGAGGTGTAGCTGTCGCTATTAAGGAAGGCATCACAGCATCGACAATGAAACTCGGCGTTGCCAGCAACACGGAGAGCAAATTAGAGTCCTTTTGGAGCATCATGAAGCTCGACAGAGGCCGTCAGCTGGTCATTTGCAGCTTGTACAGACCTCCGAGACACACCGCAACTGCTCTTCAAGACACACCGCAACGCCTCCCTAACCCAGTCTGAATTCCATGATTCCTGGAAACATTCCATTATCCACCCCATCCACAAGTCTCATGATCCAGCAGACCCATCTAATTTCCGGCCCATCTCAATCATACCGGTCATTTCCAAAGTGGTAGAGAGGGTGGTGCAGAAGCAGCTCTACCACTACCTCTCCTACAACCATCTCTTGTCTGCCTCCCAGCACGGTTTCCGACACCATCACTCCACGGAAACAGCGCTCCTATCAGTCACCGACCGAATCCTCACTGCCACCGATAGTGGGGAGATCTCGCTGTTATGCCTGATAGACCTCAGAAAATGCTTTGACATCATAGACCACGACATTTTACTGCGAAAACTCCGTCTATACGGCGTCGAAACCTCCTGGTTTGAGTCTTACCTCTGCGGTCACACTCAGAGCGTAACATTGACGGGCTCAGGGTTATCACAGCCACGGGCGAACACCATGGGTGTTTTCCAGGGGTCGGCCTTGGGGCCTTTGCTGTTCAGCGTCTTCGCGAATGATATTGCGTTGTTTTCACCGGAAGGCAACGTCGTGCAATATGCGGACGACACCCAGGTGCTGGTCACCGGCAGGAAAAACGAACTCCCAGCGCTCATCTCCCATATGGAGAGCATTGTCGGCTCTTTAGACGTTTGGTTCCGCGCGAACGCCCTCAAGGTTAACGCGACGAAAACTCAGTTGATTGCCTTCGGAAGCCGCCAAAATCTGCGCAACCTCCCAAATTGTCAAGTCACCTTCCGTCACGCACCCCTCAAGCCTTGTAGCGAGGTTAAATATCTGGGAATCACTTTCGACCAAACTCTGTCGTGGGACGCTCACGTATCTCACGTCAGCCGCTGCTGCACAGGCACCCTGACCGGCCTCTACCATGCCCGCAACCTCATACCAGACGGCATGATCACCACACTCGTCACGGCCCTTGTCCTCTCGCACGTCAGATACTGCATTTCGGTATATGGCAATGGCACAAAAAGGAACATGCATAAAATCCAAAAATCTTGAACTTTGGCGCACGAGTTATATTTAGCCGTCGTAAATTTGACCACGTGTCTGACTTGCGGGAGAGGCTGGGCTGGCCGACTGCCCAACAACTTGCCAACATTAGCACACTCAGCCTGGCTCCCAGGCTCATGACGCGTGGCGTGCCGGAAACGCTCGCATCTGGCTTCAGGTTGGTTGGTTATTTGGGTTTAGAGGCGCATCGATTGCGTTGGTCATACAGCGCCCCATCTGGCTTCAGGAAGAACAGCTCAGTCCGAGAGCGGAACACACGGCAAGACCAGCTGCTTCATGTTCCTCGCTCAAAGACTGAGACTGGGAAGCGGCGCTTCTTGTGCAGAGCGCCTTATATGTACAACCGGCTGCCAGCTGAGCGCACTGAATTGACACCGCAACAATTTACGCGCGCCGTTAAGTGGCACCTGCTGGCTAGGCAAACTGACAGCCTCGCGTCTTAGACACGCTATGTATTTGACTGTTCTGCATGTATGTTTTTGAGCATGTGGTGTTGTGACACATGCTCCGTCATAAATAAAACACCCGTAGTAAATCTTAGAACGCACGATAGATCGGTACATCAGAAATAAAACATCTATCTGCGCCATACCAACATCTCGAGAGAGTATTCATCGCCTGCTGTCTCTTTGCACATTTATGCGCAAGGTCGTTGATGTGGATGCTGTATGTCAACGGGCGGTCAATCCACACACCTAGAAACTTGGCAGCTGGTTTGAATGGAATGCGGTTCCCGTTCAGCATGATCACCATATTATCAGCATATTATGCAAGAAAGTTTGCGACAGAAGCGAACAGCGACTGTCTTCGTTGTAGAAATTGCGAAACCGATTTTGTTACACCAATCTTGTATCTTCCAGACAGTCAGCTGGAGTTGTCTCTTTTTACTTCCGAGTGCCGGTGGCATTCGTTCTGGGCCCATAAAGTGGTTATTGGTTATTTGAGTTTTAGGGCGCATCGACCAGGTTTGGTCATTTAGCGCCCATGGCACAGAAAGCGAAGAGATGCTACCGCGACTTACACATGAGCTAGTTTGTTTTAGTGCTAGAGGTTACTGACGAAGGCCACAACATACCGCACAAAGGTGAGGGTTAATGTGCGTGGATTAGGTAGAGGATCCCAGTGGTCATCACCACAAAGCGCTACAACCATGTACTTCATTTATTACATTTTCACTTAACATCTCCATAGCGCCACGTATCCACTCCGAGATTATATCATGAAACAAACTTTCAGACACTGCAGCGTAGAGCACGAACGCATCAGTCATGACGACTCAACGTGCTCGGGAAACTGGGGCCATATCAAAACATTCAAGTTTCATTGACTACCAAAGTTCATATGTCGCAATATCCAATGATCACAACGTCCAAAAAGAGAAAAACAAAATGTCAAAATGTCGTGTTCATAACGTCCAACGATCACAACTTCGAAAACTGCCTTCAAAGGGGGCGTTTATAACGTTAAAGGTTCATTCACGTCAAAGGATTATAAGCTCCAAAAATAAGTCCCCAATGATCCGTTAGATGAACTGTAAAACGCCCAGCAGTGAAATCCACATAACGAAGACTAACTTACCATAAACTTACCTAGGCACATGATTTCGCCGCCAGGGGTGCTACCGGGTCCTCAGGCGGACTATTGGATAATTGATTTTATTCTACTTTATGATCATCGGGCTTAAATTAACTTTCGCGGTTATGAATGCTCCCTTTGAACGCAGATTTGGAGGTTGTTGGATGTCATGCATTTTGGACATTATGAACACACACTCTACAAACCTCGGACTTCATTAATTTTCCCCAGGAAACTGAACATCCCACAGACTCCACACCTGCACAGTTTCCCGCGAGAGACGAGCCTGTACTGCAGTCAGTTGAACATGAGAAGCTGAGAACTTTTCACATTGATCACACCTCTATGGACCCTCCCGGAATCAATCTGGTAATGCCTACCCAGATGGAACTGTCGACCAAATGATTTGTCACACTGTTCACACTAGCTCGGCCACTCTCCGTCATCGAGTACAGCATGACGCCTCAGAAAGCCTTGGTCAACAAACAATTTGCCACAGTGATCACACCTTTATGGCCATTGACTTGATAGCTTGCCACAAACGTCACACCTGAACAGTTTCCATTTCAGAATGGTCTACAACATGACGTTCCAGGGAGACCTTCTGAAGAAACGATTTACCACAGTGCCCACATTTGTAAGGTCTCTTACCGGAGTGCATACTGTAATGGGTATTAAGAGTTCTCTGGAGACTGAACAGCTTGCCACAAACGTCACACCTGAACGGTTTCTCTCCAGAATGGACTACAGCGTGACGATTCAGGCCGTTCCGCTGAGCAAACGATTTACCACATTGATCACACTTGTATGGCTTCTCTACGGAGTGGAGTTTGTGGTGAGCATTAAGACGATCCTGTCGAACGAACGGCTTGTCACAAACGTTACAGCAGAAAGGTTTCTTCCCAGAATGGACTACAGAGTGACGCTTCAGCAAGCTTTGATAAACAAATGCGCTTCCACACTCTTTACACTTGTATGGCCTCTCGCCGGAATGATGAAGTCTATAATGCGTGATCCGATTGGACAGTTGCCTGAACGACTTCTCGCACTGATCGCACTTGTATGGCCTCTCACCGGAATGAAGTCTATAATGCGTGGTCAGAGTGGACTGAAGCCTGAACGACTTCTTACACTGATCGCACTTGTATGGCCTCTCGCCAGAATGAAGTCTACAATGCCTGGTCAGAGAGGATTGATCGTTGAACGACTTCTCACACTGATCGCACTTGTACGGCCTCTCGCCGGTATGAAGCCTGTAATGAGCATACATACTGGACTGATGAGCGAACGACTTACCACACTCCTTACAACTATATGGCCTCTCGCCGGAATGGAGTCTGTAGTGAACATTAAGAGTCCTTTGTTCACTGAACAACCTGCCACAAACGTCACAACTGAACGGTTTCTCTCCAGAATGGACTAGAGCGTGACGCTTCAAATGGCCCTGCTGAACAAACCATTTCCCACACTCCTTACACTTGTATGGCCTCTCGCCGGAGTGGACTCTGTAGTGGACATTAACACTGCTTTGGTGACTGAACAACTTGGCGCAAACGTCGCAACGGAACGGTTTCTCCACAGAGTGGACTGCAGCGTGATTTCTCAGGTGGCTTTGAAGAAGAAATGCTTTACCACATTCCTTACACTTGTATGTTTTATCTCCGGTATGAATCCTGTAATGAGTGCTCAGATTGCCCAGTTGAGAGAACGATTTACCACACACATTACACTTGCATGGCCTCTCGCCGGAGTGCATTCTGTAGTGAACATTACAATCCCACTGTCGGCCGAACGTCTTGCCACATACATCACATCTGTGTGGCTTTTCGCCGCTGTGAGTTCGGGCGTGAACAATGAGCAAGCTCTGCCAGCGAAACTCTTTACCACACAAATCACAGCGATTCGGCCACTTCTCCGATGTATTCCTGTTTGCCATGCTGAGAACTGGCTGTGTCACTGGAGCTGCCGAGTACAGCTGTAGGACAGCCGTCACGCTAACGCTCACACCGGCGCGTATTGTCGCAGGTGAACCGGACGCGCTGACGGTGCTGTGACGTCACACACAACCACAGGAGTGTGGTAGTGGCTGAAATCAGAGAGGAAGGTGGTGATGAATTGCATGGAGGGAAAGGGAGCAGTCGCGTTCTGCAGCACGGGAATATGCTACAGAACAAAGCGGCACCGCATTAGGTCAACACATCATGCGGACGTCAAATGATGACGCCGTGTTGTGCTGCCATATGATGTTATGACGTCATACAGCCACAGGAGTGTGGTAGTAACTGAAATCAGAAATGGAGATGATTAACTGTATCGTACGGTGAAGGAACATACGAGCACTCTAACATGGGAACCTGTTACAGAATAACGTCGCCACCTTACGCTAAACAAAAATGCTACGGACATGACGTATTCACGGAGTGCTGGATGTTGAGAGGGCCGTGGTACAGCGCTTCATTGACAATCTGCATTACTTCAGCGAGACAGTCCAGACTAAAAGGGCCACCGCCCTCTAGCACATCCATGAACATCGGACTTGGATGAAGGAAGTACGCTTTGAAGACAAACTAAGGTTAAACTATGCGCGACGAAGCAGTGACAAAGGGTAGAAATTCAGCACACGCAGACCTTAGGGACAGTGACTACTCGTGGCTGACGTAATAGAGTGGCTGAGTAGTAGAGTAGAGTGACTACTCATGCTACTCGTTCAGCACGTACGTAAGCTGGGACAAAATGCAAACACTTAGAAACTTCTGGCCAGGGAGGTTCAGCAGCAGCATATTCACACAATTAAATGGAAGTAAACGTGCGTGGCAAAACAGAGGATGAGTTCTTGTAGCTTAGGGGCGCATCGATTGCATAGGTCATATTGTGGCCATAGGGAAACAGAGGATTAGTTCTTGTAGCTTAGGGGCGCATCGATTGCATAGGTCATATTGTGGCCATAGGGAAACAGAGGGACACGGACCTAGGAGTATACTGGAGGAAGCAACTCATGCAGGATAGTTGGATGGACATTTGTCAGGCGAATTAATGCGATGCAGCTGCATTCAACAGGACATGTCAACGTATGGCGCACAACAAGCATAGGTTAGGGCAGGACAAGCTCGAAGCAGGGCATAATGCTAAGCAATGGCGTGAAATGGAAGGAAGATCAACAGCAGCGGAAGATGGGGCAGAATAAAGACGACGGAGTGTAGGCATCTTCTGACAATAATTGATGTCGTGCCGATACTTCCGAGTGCCAATACCGACATCATCGGGGAGAAGTGAACACTCTCAATAAGTCTTGTGGTCGGCAAACCAGGTGGCAGGCTGGTAGATATGCTCAGAATCTCGTGCGACCATATCACTACATGGGGCGAAACACGAAAAGTCTCCGAGCGTAGGAATTCAGCCGTAACACGTGACCAGCTGATTATAATATAATAATTCAGCCGT
The DNA here is from genome assembly GCA_034440615.1 of Ashinkailepas kermadecensis. Taxonomy (NCBI): domain Eukaryota; kingdom Metazoa; phylum Arthropoda; class Thecostraca; family Neolepadidae; genus Ashinkailepas; species Ashinkailepas kermadecensis. The sequence goes on from JAOTOM010002231.1 coordinate 87,066, forward strand.
GAAACTTGGTCAGATGAATATAATGCAAGAAAGTCGGAGACTTAAACAAGGAACAAGACGTGATGGCCAAAAAGGTAACACCGAGAAGCATAATGGGAAAAGAGTGTTATTCTGTGTTTTCATCCATTCAAGATACCACCAAGTGAACCGACTTTGCAGAGGGAAGGGAAGCAAGTGTTCTACGATAGAGCAAGTATGCATAACGAATGTCACGTTAACACTCACACTCGTGTGTTGTGGCAGGGGAACCGGCCGTACTGATGGTGCTATGACGTCACAAACAGCGACGGGACACACTGGTAGAAGCTGCAGAGATAATAAATTGGCGTAGGTAAATGCGAATACCGGGGAATTTAATACACCTCAAAATAAAGCCTGCCTCCTTGATTGCTGCCAAACAATGATAATGACGTCATCAAATGATGCTTGATGATGATGTGTCTGTTACATATGTATGTCTTATGTATTTGCAATCAGGGAGTGGCATGGTACCCAATAAGTTCAATCAGAACAGGTAAGATACCTGCATTCATCGCAGTTCCAGAATAGCAATGTCAACAATTGGCTCAGTAAATAAACATCGTGCACACACGCGCTCACCGGATACACCATCACAAGATGCACTTACGAAGCGCACGGCACACAAAACGCACGAGGAAGGTCAGGACCAGCTGGAAGCATGGTGTGTCATTTCATAAGTAGTCCGAGCGAAAATAGATCCAAGGCAAAATTAATTCCACCCTGGCAAATGGAATGTATCGGAAGTGTGAACTTGCCTGAATAGGGAAGCTACTGGAACTACAGCTTTGGCATAACATCCTGCACACCAAATATACACCTTCAATAATGGCCATGCCGTTGGAATTAGCAAAGGGGTGATGTAGTTGTGGTGGACGTAGCGAGGGTGGGAGAGGATTAACAGAGATATTAATGGTTGGAGGGCAATAGGATTTCGATAATAGATCACAATTTAAGTTGTTTCCCTCACAACATGAATAACCGCGAACACATGGATACTGATAGGTAGCTATTACTCTCCATTACATTCTCTCCACGCGTCTTGGGCGTCATCACGCCTGACAGCGAATCCACTCAACCTCCATCTCAAAATATCTGCATCACTATCCGACCACACCTGCCCGCATCAACTCCGTGGATCATCACTGAATCATCTATTGTCTCCGGCGCGATGGTGCTGTCACCTATGAGCCAGCTTATGAATTACCATTGAAGTAGGAGCATATTAGTGGTGGTAAATGCCAAACATTTTGGAGCAAGGACTGAGACTGAACATGACTGGTGTGATGAAGACCAGGTGGGGACCAGTGAAATGAGTGGAAGCCTGGTCAAAAGGACCAGCCCTTTAACACACTATATGTAAAATAGTGTGCTTTATATATAAATACAAAGCAGTATTATTTCAAAATTAAGGTGACATAGGCAGTTCACACTACATTGGAAAGCCTGGTTCACTCCCAGAACAATGATAAATAAGCACTTCTGAAGTCATCCTTTTTTCAATTGGCAGGTATTGATAGCAACATGATCACACACAAAATCAAGCATATAGGTTAATACACATTACTTAGGTACAATCCTCAATCAAGGAAGCAGCACACTTAAAACTAGGTAGGCACATAGGTACAAAGCTGTGAAACATTTATTAATCAAGCATCTGTGAAATGTTGCATGATATATTATATAATCATACCATACCATAGTTAGATAGTGATATTCAAACTCTAATATTCATGAATCTGCAGACATCATGCTAATCAACTCCAAAAAATTATTCAAGGGGAATAATTACTTCCATATATAATTTTGTCTGCATTTCTCATAAAATACTTCCATTTGTACTTGTCTCCAGACTCTGAAGGATGATTACCACCTCAAACTTGATCTGCCATAAGTGGAGGGATGGTGAGGTAAGGGGGAAGGTGAGGGGTGGATGTGGAGTACTACCACTTCCCCCCCCATAAGTCAATAAATGTCCCTCTCCCCTGGATCCATCACTACAGAGGGACTACCATTGACATCAATGGGTGCCAAATCCATCCTTCTGAGTCATCCATCCATCCTCCATTTTGCACCAGTAATCCTTGAGCAATGGGGAATGTAACTTAGCTGGGGGAGGGTATGGTTAGAACATTAGAGCAGACCCTCAGTGCGGGAGGACCCTGTCCCCTATACTGACCACATCAACTTTCTACTCATGGTGCTGGTGTTGGTGCACCAGATATTTATGCAGTATGTTTGTACTTATGCGGCATACTTTTAACAGAATTATGCACCAATTATGTTGGATATGGGTACTTAAGTACTTCATATTTGTCAATGAATTTCCATAGTTCAAACCTGTGCTTGTCATTCATCTTTGTGCTCACACCATCAATGTTTGTCAGTATTTGAAAGGTATGGCAGCTGAGATGGAATGCAGTTTTGTTGTTTACATTCTGAGGTCAGGTAATTTTCTGATCAATGGTCTATAGAAAAGAATGGTGATATTTAGTTGAAAAGAATCAATATTCTGCATTGAGTGGCCCAGCAATTTTAATTCTTCACAATCTTACTAATTTGACAGTATTCTATCTCTGAATTAATATTGGACATACATCATATTATGTTTGAATATGCATGTTGCTTTATCACTGAGGTGCATTGTGAAATCACATCTGTTGTAAAACAATCACATAATTGTGTCTAAATTAACATATACGTGGTTGGAAACTAAAACGATTGTGAAATGCAATTTAACCATTTATGATTTGCATTTACGTCAACAATTTGTTGACAAACTGTGCAAGTACAAAAATAATAGTGAAATTGTCCTCAGATCGGAAATTCTGTGTGACACTGGTATCATTCATGGCAGTGCTAATGACAAAGCTAATCTAATGGTAGTTAGTTAGTTATTAGGGCTTTAGGGCGCATCGACTACATCTAATCTAATGGTATTAAGATTTGATGGCATGATAGCAAATAACTTTGCTTTGGGCAACTGGTTGTTCTGTTTAGTCAGTTATTATGGCCTTAGGGCACATTGATCATGTTGATCACGGTCAAATAAAGTTACATGATATTTTTATCAAAAGCAGGTAATGTTATATTAGGTTGGGTTCTGTTAATTCAGAAAATTTAAGAACATAAATTGTTTGAGGTTTTTCAATGTATTCTTCTCCAAGTGGAGGTACAGCTAGGTTAGTTAAGGTTATGTTGGTTATTAAGCCTATTGATAAATACAACATTTATATTCTTTCTTAACTTACATGCCATAACTTTTTGGTGTTATCAAAGCTGATGGAGGATTAAGAAATAGTGATCTCTTCAAAAGTATACATGCACAGTTGTCAGGTCCCCTCACTTCATCATGTTACTGAGCCACCATGCAGACAGTTGTCAGGTCCCCTCACTCCATACAGACAGTTGTCAGGTCCCCTCATTCCATACAGACAGTTGTCAGGTCCCCTCACTCCATACAGACAGTTGTCAGCAGAGTGGGAAACTTACTTTCCGGGTTGGGAGTCGGAGTGCAAACCGGTATCTTCCGGAGTACATTTTCATAGACATTATTTTTTATGCATGGAATCTGTTTACCAGTAACCGACCAGAAAAACCTAACTCAGACCTACATAATATGCATAAGTAATATCATTCTCATTTTTGGTCAGATGAAATGTCAAAACATAGGAACAAGGAAGTGAACAATGGATGGCACTGCCCGGCAGTGACTCATAATAATCAGCAGTTTCGTTTTTCATAACTCACAGGAGCAATGCGCTTTCCTTTCACTTTTGGCTCAGTACAAGGCTAGCCATATGAAAAACAAACAAAAATACTTCGCACTTCACCCTCAGCTCAGAGCGCATACCTACCTACGCAGCCAATTTCCCACGTAATACGAACGCAACTCCGCTACCGCACACGCCACAGTTGGATGTGATCAAAGCAAAGGAACAGTCGAGGTCTTCTGTTTACAGTATGACACTATTAACCACGTGTTCAAAGTTGCTAATGGTTATGACGTCATATAAAAATTACCTTACATTGATTGGTTGACGGACAGATTTCGTAACAGAAAACGCTAACGCAGCCAATTCTGATCGGTGCCCTCCGGGCCTCCGGAGAACGTCTCTTAAAACTGTCAAACTTTCCCACTATAGGGTGGCATAAACACAGCTTTTCCGAGCCGCGGCTCCAAAGCCGGAGAACAGTGTACTCAGTGCGCATGCGCATCTTTTGCAAGTTGTATTGTCGGCAATTGGGGTTGAGATTTGAGGAAATTGAGGTTCAGCAATCGGTAGTTGAGAGCTGACTGCTACAAAAAAGTGGTTAGAGTGGTGACCGTAAGTGGAATAACCTGCGTTTTTTGGGTGTATTTCTGTGTTGGTTTTTATTCATATCTTCGTTCCCACATTTCAATTTGTGTCGGAGTACATGTGAAGCCCATCCTATCCAGTATGAACCCGGAGTGCAAAAATGTTTTCAGAGATAAAATCTCTTAAGAAGTGCCTTAATTCCCACCCTGGTTGTCAGGTCCCCTCACTCCATACAGACAGTTGTCAGGTCCCCTCACTCCATGCAGACAGTTGTCAGGTTGCCTCACTCCATGCAGACAGTTGTCAGGTCGCCTCACTCCATGCAGACAGTTGTCAGGTCGCAGGTCCCCTCACTCCATGCAGACAGTTGTCAGGTCCCCTCACTCCATACAGACAGTTGTCAGGTCCCCTCACTCCATACAGACAGTTGTCAGGTCCCCTCACTCCATACAGACAGTTGTCAGGTCCCCTCACTCCATACAGACAGTTGTCAGGTCCCCTCACTCCATACAGACAGTTGTCAGGTCCCCTCACTCCATGCAGACAGTTGTCAGGTCCCCTCACTCCATACAGACAGTTGTCAGGTCCCCTCACTCCATACAGACAGTTGTCAGGTCACCTCAATGCATCTTGTTACTGAGCCACCATGAGCTGGGAGCAAAAAGCCACTGCAAAATGGTCTGATATTGATATCAATACGAAAACTGGGTATTATTGCAGTTTAAGATTGCCACAAAACAAGTTTTACATATTTAACCCCCATGAAGCATGCAGAGAGGTAAGGTTAGGTTAACGAATCCTAACTTAATTAGGCTTGGTTAAGTTTTTGTTGAAAGTTACAAAGCTTTTCAAACATATATTTAAAAACAAAACATTTCTTTCCTCTTCAAGTTTAGTTTAAGCTAGGTTGGGCAATGTTTTTGCAGGAAAAGGTGTTTTGGGAATTGTTGGATGTGTTAAAGAAATACAATGTTCATGAATGTGATTCTGATGATGCAACCACTTGTTTGCAGTGCTCATGCTTACCTCTCTGTAAATAATAGTGATCGTTTCTCAAATGTGCCATCCATGCCACAGTGCTGTTCCTTGTGCCATAATTTATCCATCCCACACCTGGCGCTTCTCAGACCTGATTCAAGGAAAATTAAACACTCCACACAGTTGATTCAACTCTTCCTCACTTCAAAAATGCATGGTTTTTGGCTCACCACATATATCATGCACACTTTTTACCTGGCATGCAATCAACAAGTAACTCGGCCATAAGATGGTGCCAGTTTGTAAGGATGATGCCATGGTCTAGATCATGGGTTTAATTTGTTCAATAAAAATATTACTTTATATCACTTCAAGTTAGATAATATTTGATTAGGTTAGGTTAGGTTAGGTTTGGGTGCATTATGCTAGGTTTTTCTATTTAACTATCATATTGGCTAAATCAGTGATTACTGATGATTAACTACCCAAAATACAGATTATATTAGCTGATTAGTTTTTTTAGTGTATGGTTAGGTTAGCTTAGGCTTTCCTATTTAACTACTGTATCATTAAAATTACTAGACCCTGTATATAAACATAACTTTCTGGCCCAAAATGGCAGCTGTATGCCCATCTGCCATGTTTCATTGCTGTGTTGGTACCCACTGTGTTTGTGAGCAATATCTGAGGAAAAAAGGCAGAAACTAAGCAGTTCTGATGTGAAGAGGTATTTAATCAACTGCATGGAGTGTTGAATTTCCCCTTAATCCAATCTGAGAAATGTCAGAATCAAGTTCATACATGTGGTATTCTGAAACATTACAGTATGAGAACCAGAAAACCTCAGCTTGTTGAGTTGGACAATCTCAACAACTGGCCTATGTCATTGTTCAACTTGAAAAGTAAGCATGAGCACCAAACAAGGAGTAGGTGCATCTTCCAAACCACGTTTGTAAACATGGTATACAAAAACGAAATCCAAAAGTTCCCGAAACAACTTTTACTTCAAATTCACAAGTTAGGCTGGGTTAGGTGTTTAAGGTGAAAATGTGTGGGGAAAATTTTTTGGAAGCTTTTCATATCAGAATTAATTTGTCTTCTTGCATGGAAGGATATGCTAGGCTGGGTCAGATAATGCTACATTTTGTACTCATTCAATGTTACTCTTTATCCCAAGTACCTATATTACCTATCAAACTCCACCGCACTTTTTGGATATTATTAAGTCTCCCAGTTGACAAGAATGAATTTGCAAAGGAATTGAGTGGTCGATCATGCAAAGCACATTCATAAGCATTGCGTTTCGAAAAGGAATTACGTGAACGAAGAAAATACACTAACCTACAAATTTACCGAAAACTGCTATGCGCCTATAGACAATGGTCTATTATTATCCGTACCTGGTATTTCAGACGTGATAAAGGAGAAATTTAATGAATCTTGCAATCGATTCCTAAAGTCTCTTCCAAGTCGTAAACCTCAAGTTACTCTTTTAATTCCACATTCATTGCGGCACAGAACAACACTCACAAAACAACCAGTGCGGCCACAATCCTCCACGAAGTTCATGTGGTAACGCGGTCGCATCGGGCTTGAAGGTTTCCCTTCACTATTGGTTTACATACAATTTTACCAATATTCTCTACGCTATCTTGCATGTTTTACGGCAATAGTTTGACGGCAATAGGCAATACTTTGAGGGTGGGTCTACTCTGTTGCCCAGGGTTGTTGCCGTACCCATGTTCCGAAACTACTGAACCGAATTTCATCAAACCTTCACCAATCGATACGAAGGGGTCGATTTCCGTGGGACTTTTGAATATGGTGACACTCACAGATACGTAAAGCTGTCAAATTACCCTTTAAACTTGGAGCGGCCATTTTGAATCCATTTTGAAAATGTTGCGGTGCCCATGCTCCTAAACGACTCGACTGAATGCCATGAAACCATCACCAATCGATGCAGCATAGTCGATTTACTTGGAACTTCACAATATGGTGACCTTGACCTTGACCTAAGGTCGCAAAATAAGTACATCTTTATTGGCAATAATTGCGGTGCCCATGCTCCTAAATTACTGAACCGAATTTCATGAAACCTTCACCAATCGACGTGACATGGTCGATATACTTGGGACTTTTGAATATGGTGACCTTGGCTTTAGGTCAAGGTCACTAAAAAAAGCACAAATTTTTTAAAGACTTTTTACCATGCCCATACTCCGAAACTACTAAATGTAATTTCATGAAACCTTCGCCAATCAACGTGACGTGATCGATATCCGTAGGGCTTTTAATATGGTGACCTTGACGTTAGGTCAAGGGCACCAAAATACACAAAATCCTTTTTGAGGAAATTTGCCACGCATATACTCCGAAAGTACTGAACTGAATTTGATGAAACATTCACTAATCGACGTGGAATGGCCGATATACTCGCTACGTTTGAATATAGTTACCTTGGCCTTAGGTGAAGGTCATCAAAAGTGCATAAAACTACTTTTAAGGGTTGTTGCGCCGCCCATGCTCCGCAAGTACACAACCGAATTTCATGAAACCGTCACCATTCGACGCGACGTGGTCGATATACTTGGGAATTTTTAATATGGTGACCTTGGTCTTAGATTAAGGTCATCAAAAGTGCATAAAACTCTATTGAAGGGTTGTTGCGCCGCCCATGCTCCGAAAATACGCAACCGAAATTCATAAAACCTTCACCAATCGACGTGACGTAGTCGATATACTTGGGACTTTTCAATATGGTGACCTTGGCCCTAGGTCAAGGTCATCAAAAGTGCATAAAACTCTTTTTGAGGGTTGTTGCGCCGCCCATGCTCCGCAAGTACGCAACCAAAATTCATGAAACCTTCACCAATCGACGTGACGTAGTCGATATACTTCGGACTTTTCAATATGGTGACCTTGGCCTTAGGTCAAGGTCATCAAAAGTGCATAAAACTCTTTTTGAGGGTTGTTGCGACGCCCATGCTCCGCAAGTACATAACCAAAATTCATGAAACCTTCACTAATCGACGCGACGTGGTCGATATACTTGGGACTTTTCAATATGGTGACCTTGGCCTTAGGTCAAGGTCATCAAAGTACATAAAACTCGTTTTAAGGGTTGTTGCGCCGCCCATGCTCCGCAAGTACGCAACTGAAT
>JAOTOM010002232.1:0-2500 GCA_034440615.1 Ashinkailepas kermadecensis
ACTGAACTGAATTGAACTGCGAGGATGTATTTCAATTGATTTTAATTTGCAAAGTCTACAATTCAAACGGTGGCTTGGCAGTGAAAGGTCGGATGTCGGTCAATGTCTGATGAAGTGTTTGTTCATAATCGAGCCAACATGCAAAGTAGGTAAGAGCACTCATGCTATTCTGAGATTCAGTGGCGCAACCTTTGGATCTGGTAGTTGGCTTCATTTTCCTATGATGGCGAACCATGAGAAAGGGCATTTCAAACAAAGAAAATCAAATGAGAAAGGCATTGACATTGTCCATAGCAATGCAAACACATACTCAACAATCAGAGTGACACGAGTACGCACTGATATCTAAGAGTATAAAAGTTTCTATTAGGGATTTTGCAGCCGATTTATTCTAAATGCGCTGGATTTTATTGGCTTCTTAATCATTGTCGCATTTTGCTTTACTACGGGGAAGTCTGAGCGAGTATCGTACTGTAATAAAAAGAGGGAGCTCTGACGAACCGCATTGGCACGTTCTTAAAACGTTAATACATCCTTCGTTTTAGCGGTCGAGCATTGCTCCCTGTAGTAAAAGAAAAACTATCTTATAACTTCTATTATGACCAACTTCCACAAGTCCTCTCAATTACCCGCAGTATTTCTTTAGAGAAGGGTTTGTCCCGACATCTCTCCCACCTCCATAGCCCAGAGCGTCAAATCAGTGGGCCGCCGGTCACGTGACTACATGGCTGCGCAGATGTCAGTGAAGCAGGTACGTGGTGCAACATGACTGTTGCATGTGGCATCAACTGACCGATAATGCTGTCGGAAAGAAAAAACTGACATGCTGTACTGCCTACCCCGTCCGAACTGTGGCATGCTGTACCGCCTACCCTGTCCGAACTGTGGCATGCTGTACCGCCTACCCTGTCCGAACTGTGGCATGCTGTACCGCCTACCCCTGTCTGAACTGTGACATGCTGTACCGCCTACCCCGTCCGAACTGTGATATGATGTACCGCCTACCCCGTCCCAACTGTGACATGCTGTACCGCCTACCCCGTCCGAGCTGTGACATGCTGTACCGCCTACCCCTGTCTGAACTGTGACATGCTGTACCGCCTACCCCGTCCGAACTGTGATATGCTGTCCCGCCTATCCTGCCCGAACTGTGGCATGCTGTACCGCCTACCCCTGTCTGCACTGTGGCATGCTGTACCGCCTATCACGTCCGAATATGCTGTGACATGCTGCTCCGTCTATCCAGTCCCGGAATTGAAATGTACATTCTTGTGTCAGATTTAAAAATGGGTGCATGCACTTCAGCGATAAGGCTGACCAATTTCGAAACTTCCGCACTGCGTAATAACGCTTGTAATGCGTGCGTGCATCTATTTTGGCACAGGAATCCAATGCCGGAAGATGTGCAACCAATTTCAGCCGATGGGCATTCAGTGCGCTATTCCTGAAAGTGGAGCAAAATTGCACAAGTCGTGTTCTTCTGCTAAATATTGTAAACGCATCTCAAATTTCCTCCACAGTGCTGACCGGTCTAAAAAGATTTCACTTATTGCAAAAACGAGCGCACTTTGGCGCGAGACTAGACGAAGTAAGGTTGTACGGCACCACGGAGTACCAAGAGAGCACAGCAAAAAGCAGAAGCATATAATAAAGCAGATAAGCTTCATGAGCTTATCGGTTTGTTCGGGTGGGGACGTCCATGCGAACTTCTTCCGGATATGCGGCAGACTCGCTCGGACTTTGTCCTCACTATTAGCGATCGTGACTAAGAAAGGTGCTGAACACGTTGTGACTACGCCACCACTAGGAAGCGGCCACAGTGTGGCTGTGTGGCTGTGACCGTGTGGCCGCGCTGTGACCGTGTGGCCGCGCTGTGACCGTGTGGCTGTGTGGCTGTGACCGTGTGGCCGCGCTGTGACTGCAGAGCCGTCACAGTGTGCCCAGGAATGTGACCATGCAATGGCCAGAATGTGATCAGAACGTGTCTACACAGCGCTCAGAGAGCGGCCATGCTATGATTGCGCAACGGTGAACACGTGGGCACGACTGCGGGGTGAAGAGAAACACGACCGGACTTATGTGAAGTTGGAAGACAAAACAGAAAAAAGATAATCGTGATGAGGCCTTAACATGTTCATGTATGGTACTTGGATCATGGAAACACTATGGCTACAGGACATTGTCTATAAGGTCAGCAGAAATAGACCACGATTGGGGTATTGTTTGAATCCTAGTTGGAGAATTTGACAAACTGAGAGTAACTCAGAGGGAGCCTATGGAAATATCCCATTCGCATCGAAAGGCACAATTGACTACGTGGACCACGCTCCCAACCACAATAACCCACAATAACCACAATAACCACAATAACCCACAATAACCACAATAGCCACAATAACACACAATAACCACAATAACCACAATAACCCACCAACCAAAGTGAATCACCACTTTGCAAAGTCGGATGAGGTGCGTCAGGTGACAACGCTTTCTTAAATTT
>JAOTOM010002232.1:5000-95547 GCA_034440615.1 Ashinkailepas kermadecensis
AACAGAGGTAGAGAGGGACAAACGGACAAACAGACAAACAGACAGACAAGCAGACACACAGAGAAACAGACAATCAGATAGACAGAAAAACAGACAAACAGACAAACAGACAAACAGACAGACAGACAGACAGACGGACGACAGACAGACAGACACTGTGAGTGAGATTGGAAGGGGGACAAATAGACAATTCGTGGGTATGAGGGCGGATGGTCCATTTCTCTTGTTTTTCATCTCATGACAGCATGGAGCTTGATATCAAATGGCCAAAATTGAGTGCTCTATCACGCCCTTGCTGGTTCTGCTACTTCAGTTTTTCTAGCAGCCTCGATCTCGATACACAGCGAGGAGAAAATGAGCATGGACCTGTGATAGTTTGCTGGTCGCCAAGCGCTACTTCTATCAAACGACAGCCCATGTGTTGTGTGAAGATTTGCACCCAGCATTGCGCAAGATAATGCGACTTAATTACGGGCACAAAACGAAGCTGGTGGCTCTCGTGTGAACATGGAGGGACGGTCATGCCAGCACCCGATACTGGTGCAGCAGGCTCAGGTCTTATGACGATGTCAGGCTCAGGTCTTACTGTAGTACCATGCTCATGTCTTATGACGGTGCCAGGCTCTAAATAAGGTACCAGGTTCTACCTAAACCAGCTGACCTCGTACAGCGCCGACTGGCCTCCACCAGAGGTGACTGACCTCCGACAGGTGCGCCGTAGCAGACGGCGGCGCCCATGGTACAGGCGGCCGCCACCAGCTCGACTGGCCTCCACCAGAGGTGACTGACCTCCGACAGGTGCGCCGTAGCAGACGGCGGCGCCCATGGTACAGGCGGCCGCCACCAGCTCGACTGGCCTCCACCAGAGGTGACTGACCTCCGACAGGTGCGCCGTAGCAGACGGCGGCGCCCATGGTACAGGCGGCCGCCACCAGCTCGACTGGCCTCCACCAGAGGTGACTGACCTCCGACAGGTGCGCCGTAGCAGACGGCGGCGCCCATGGTACAGGCGGCCGCCACCAGCTCGACTGGCCTCCACCAGAGGTGACTGACCTCCGACAGGTGCGCCGTAGCAGACGGCGGCGCCCATGGTACAGGCGGCCGCCACCAGCTCGACTGGCCTCCACCAGAGGTGACTGACCTCCGACAGGTGCGCCGTAGCAGACGGCGGCGCCCATGGTACAGGCGGCCGCCACCAGCTCGACTGGCCTCCACCAGAGGTGACTGACCTCCGACAGGTGCGCCGTAGCAGACGGCGGCGCCCATGGTACAGGCGGCCGCCACCAGCTCGACTGGCCTCCACCAGAGGTGACTGACCTCCGACAGGTGCGCCGTAGCAGACGGCGGCGCCCATGGTACAGGCGGCCGCCACCAGCTCGACTGGCCTCCACCAGAGGTGACTGACCTCCGACAGGTGCGCCGTAGCAGACGGCGGCGCCCATGGTACAGGCGGCCGCCACCAGCTCGACTGGCCTCCACCAGAGGTGACTGACCTCCGACAGGTGCGCCGTAGCAGACGGCGGCGCCCATGGTACAGGCGGCCGCCACCAGCTCGACTGGCCTCCACCAGAGGTGACTGACCTCCGACAGGTGCGCCGTAGCAGACGGCGGCGCCCATGGTACAGGCGGCCGCCACCAGCTCGACTGGCCTCCACCAGAGGTGACTGACCTCCGACAGGTGCGCCGTAGCAGACGGCGGCGCCCATGGTACAGGCGGCCGCCACCAGCTCGACTGGCCTCCACCAGAGGTGACTGACCTCCGACAGGTGCGCCGTAGCAGACGGCAGGCGCCCATGGTACAGGCGGCCGCCACCAGCTCGACTGGCCTCCACCAGAGGTGACTGACCTCCGACAGGTGCGCCGTAGCAGACGGCGGCGCCCATGGTACAGGCGGCCGCCACCAGCTCGACTGGCCTCCACCAGAGGTGACTGACCTCCGACAGGTGCGCCGTAGCAGACGGCGGCGCCCATGGTACAGGCGGCCGCCACCAGCTCGACTGGCCTCCACCAGAGGTGACTGACCTCCGACAGGTGCGCCGTAGCAGACGGCGGCGCCCATGGTACAGGCGGCCGCCACCAGCTCGTTGCCGGTGTGCCGCTCCAGCTCGTCGGCCGAGATGTCTTTGAACACTTTGGTGATGAACAGGGCGAACACGGCAGCCACGTGCGTCACTGGACCCTGTCGACCAACGCAGGGGTGTCACTGGACCATGTCGACCAATGCAGGGGTGTCACTGGACCCTGTCGACCAACACAGGGGTGTCACTGTACCATGTCGACCAACGCAGGGGTGTCACTGGACCATGTCGACCAACACAGGGGTGTCACTAGATCCTGTCGACCAACACAGGGGTGTCACTGGACCATGTCGACCAATGCAGGGGTGTCACTGGACCCTGTCGACCAACACAGGGGTGTCACTGGACCCTGTCGACCAACGCAGGGGTGTCACTGGACCATGTCGACCAACGCAGGGGTGTCACTGGACCCTGTCGACCAACACAGGGGTGTCACTGGACCATGTCGACCAATGCAGGGGTGTCACTGGACCCTGTCGACCAACACAGGGGTGTCACTGGACCCTGTCGACCAACGCAGGGGTGTCACTGGACCATGTCGACCAATGCAGGGGTGTCACTGGACCCTGTCGACCAACACAGGGGTGTCACTGGACCATGTCGACCAACGCAGGGGTGTCACTGGATCCTGTCGACCAAAGTATGGGTGTCACTGGACCCTGTCGACCAATGCAGAGGTGTCACTGGACCCTGTCGACCAATGCAGGGGTGTCACTGGACCCTGTCGACCAACACAGGGGTGTCACTGGACCCTGTCGACCAACACAGGGGTGTCACTGGACCATGTCGACCAACGCAGGGGTGTCACTGGACCATGTCGACCAACGCAGGGGTGTCACTGGATCATGTCGACCAATGCAGGGGTGTCGCTGAACCCTGTCGATCAATGCAGGGGTGTCACTGTATCCTGTCGACCAATGCAGGGGTGTCACTGGATCATGTCGACCAATGCATGGGTGTCGCTGAACCCTGTCGACTAACACAGAGGTGTCACTGGACCATGTCGACCAACGCAGGGGTGTCACTGGACCATGTCGACCAACGCAGGGGTGTCACTGGATCCTGTCGACCAATGCAGGGGTGTCACTGAACCCTGTCGACCAATGCAGGGGTGTCACTGGACCATGTCGACCAATGCAGGGGTGTCACTGGACCCTGTCGACCAACGCAGGGGTGTCACTGGACCATGTCGACCAACGCAGGGGTGTCACTGGACCCTGTCGACCAACGCAGGGGTGTCACTGGACCCTGTCGACCAACACAGGGGTGTCACTGGACCATGTCGACCAACACAGGGGCGTCACTGGACCCTGTCGACCAACGCAGGGGTGTCACTGGACCCTGTCGACCAACACAGGGGTGTCACTGGACTATGTCGACCAACACAGGGGTGTCACTGGACCATGTCGACCAACGCAGGGGTGTCACTGGACCCTGTCCACCAAATCAGGGGTATCATTGGACCATGTCGACCAACGCAGGGTTGTCACTGGACCCTGTCGACCAATACAGAGGTGTCATTGGACCCTGTCGACCAACACAGGGGTGTCACTGGACCATGTCGACCAATGCAGGGGCGTCACTGGACCCTGTCGACCAACACAGGGGTGTCACTGGACCATGTCGACCAATGCAGGGGCGTCACTGGACCCTGTCGACCAATGCAGGGGTGTCACTGGACCATGTCGACCAATGCAGGGGCGTCACTGGACCCTGTCGACCAATGCAGGGGTGTCACTGGACCATGTCGACCAACGCAGGGTTGTCACTGGACCATGTCGACCAACGCAGGGTTGTCACTGGACCATGTCGACCAACACAGGGGTGTCACTGGACCATGTCGACCAACGCAGGGGTGTTACTGGACCATGTCGACCAACGCAGGGGTGTCACTGGACCATGTCGACCAGCGCAGGGGTGTCACTGATCCTGTCGACCAACGCATGGATGCAAGGGTGACCTCTATCATCAGCACAGTGTGCAAGGGTGACAGGTCCCCGCATACCAGTGCATATATATCGGGGTGCAAAATATCCGTGCTAGTGAACATGGAGATCCATAGAGTGCAATGAATATTGGTAGAGAGCATAGCAAGCCTGCATGTCACCGATGTCTGGGTTGAGCAGTGCTCAATGACATCACTGGAATCTGAGTCGCACGCACGGCTCGTGTATGACTGTTGTTGATGCCAGGGGGAGAATGTTCGGGTAGGGTGCCAGACAGATTATGGGATCTCTGATGGCCATGAAGGTGGCGCTGTATGCTGGAACGAAATCGGTCCGGAGTTTGCGTCCAAACACCCGTGCTGTTGTGTTTGTACACTGCTTCAATGGGGGACTTCAGAATGTCTATCTCATCAGCGCACTGGGATAATGAATGCTCCAATATTCAAATGAACTTAACATTCGATCACCTAAATGAAGTGCATTGTCTGCTGGTGATAACATTGTTGTTCATGGCTTGTTCCAAAGGCTCACGTTGCCAATTGAGGTAGGTAAATAAAGAGAGAATGTAATTCAGCAACATGGGACATACTAACCATCACATATTACCATGACAAACAAAAATACAACAGCATGGGGCATACTAACTATCACATATTGTCATGCGCACAAAATTACAGCAGCATGAGGAATGCTAACCATCACGTATTTCCTTGCAGACTGGAATGCATGGATGTTATCACGCGTCAGCTTTGCTTTTACGTAAATGTGCACACCCATCACGCCAAATATAACTCGCGTCTGATGGAAGGTTTTCCTATTCGGAACGCAACAGCGTCCGAGTAATGCGACTCGCAGCGACCAACAACGTCCGAGTAAAGCGGCTCACAGCGACCAACAGCGTCCGAGTAAAGCGGCTCACAGCGACCAACAGCGTCCGAGTAAAGCGGCTCACAGCGACCAACAGCGTCCGAGTAAAGCGGCTCACAGCGACCAACAGCGTCCGAGTAAAGCGGTTCACAGCCAACCAAGAACGTCCGAGTAAAGCGGCTCAGCGACCAACAGCAAGCAATAGTACCGGCAGCCTGAACCGACTGCTGGCTTAGACGGACCTTTTCGTCACGCAAGCGAACTATATGTCCGGATACATATCTCCGCGCATCAAAGCTGGAAATTCCCCTCGCTTTTAAAATGTACATTCAGTTAATGGATGTCACGTTTTTCCCTAGGTCAAAAACCATCAGATTTCCCGTCTGACGCATGCATTTTTGGTTTGAGTAGCAGATACCGAGTGTAGCGTAATTAACCAAACAAAAGGATATGTTTTATCAATTTGCAATTTCTTGCTGACCAATGCGAATGTGACCCGGAGACATCCTTGCATGGACCGTCCAGGTTTCAGACCGAGTGGAGCGACCTTGACACGGCCGTGGCTGAGGTCGGTTAGGGTATAGGTGCTGTCGAGGTGGAGTCGATTCAGCATCACTGACTTGCGGTCCCGCAAAATTGGCACAACAGTCCGGTCTGCCCGGCCAAAATGGTACAACAGCCCGGTCTGTCCCGCCAAAATGGCACAACAACCCAGTCTGTCCCACCAAAATGGTACAACAACCCGGTCTATCCCACCAGAATGGCACAACAGCCTGGTCTGCCCTGCCAAAATGGCACAACAGCCCGGTCTACCCCGCAAAAATGGCACACCAGCCCGGTCTACCCCGCCAAAATGGCACACCAGTCCGGTCTATCCCACCAGAATGGCACACCAGCCCGGTCTACCCCGCCAAAATGGCACACCAGTCCGGTCTATCCCACCGGAATGGCACACCAGCCCGGTCTGCCCCGCCAAAATGGCACACCAGCCCGGTCTACCCCGCCAAAATGGCACAACAGCCCGGTCTACCCCGCCAAAATGGCACAACAGTCCGGTCTTCCCCGACAGCGAACCAATTGGAATCAACCAAATGCAAAAGCTTGGACTGAACTTCAGCCCGGCATGGGTTCGCACAGGTCAGCTTGTTCTAACTCTGTATAAAATTGAATGAAGCATGGGTGCCGAATTGCATACTTTTGAGGGGGCCTTGCCTCCTCCCCAATGTTCGCTTGGCCCCCAATAATTGCAACTTTTAATATGGAACCATGTAGGGTACATTCCCCAATCCAGTCGGGTCCGTCCACTGCATCCATGTATTGCCCCCACCCCACCCCATCCCACTCCACCACACCACACCACACCACACCACACCACGGCCCAATGGTAGTCTTATTTCCAACATTTGTCTACGTCACATGTGCAATAAAAACTGTCCAGCTGGAGGAAACTGTCCCGACACATCCCAGCCGCAGTGAGCTGTCACCACCTCAGCTCCCCCTTCCGTCCCCTCCTCCGCATTGCCTACCTCTTTTCCAAGAGGTAGCTCGGTACACAGTGTGACAGGCAGGAAGATAATCTTGCCGATGCACGTGAGCGGCGAGAATGTGTTCGTCATCTTGACCCCCTTGAAGGTAGGCCTTCATCTCCGGAAAGCCGGATCCTGAAACGAAGAATGCGCGGTTACGACAACCGAATGGCTCGAATAGTTTTCAGTTTGATTGGACCGGCTGCGGAGTCTGTTCAGCTGCACGCTGTGGCAGCTGCTCGTGCCCGGTCCGGCTGCACGCTGTGGCGTCTGTTCAGCTGCACGCTGTGGCAGCTGTTCAGCTGCACGCTGTGGCAGCTGTTCAGCTGCACGCTGTGGCAGCTGCTCGTGCCCGGTCCGGCTGCACGCTGTGGCAGCTGTTCAGCTGCACGCTGTGGCAGCTGCTCGTGCCCGGTCCGGCGCGAACAGAAGAGGTCAGCAGAAATGTCCGGTTGGCCGAGTGGGGGCACGGTCACGATCGGGCAGCCGAGGTCAGGGACGCGGTGTCGCAGGGCGCGACACGGCCCAGCACCCGGCGGTTACAGGTCGTTGCTGCGGTTATGCACGCCGCAGGAAGCTGAGAACAACAGCGCTACTTCACTTGCCGTTGATATATATTCAGATATTCAGACTTGCATTTATTTATTACTACGCAAAATGATTGTTCATTGGGAAGATTATTAAAAGTGGCGTGGGTTTACGTGCTGGCTACGACAGATAAGTAAACAAGCTTCAATGTAGAAAACACGTGAACAATCAATAGCCTATTCAGAAAGCAAGACACCTTTCTGAGACACTATGTCAGTAGGGACGGGGTAAAAAGTGATGCACGCTAATGGCTACGAGAAGGTCCTTTTCCATCTGATGATACTGGATGGTCTGGTTTTCAAAATTATAACCCAAATATTTGGGAGATTGTCCGGGTGGAAATTTGTCAAGCTTGATCCTGATAATGGCTTTGCGATTGGACATGACTGCATGATAGACGGTGCCTACCGTCGAGCTCACACCCCGACGCACTGTGTGGACACCAAAATATGACTGCGGTGAAGTCAACACCCAGACCCACTGTCGCAGGCACCGTAACACCTGCCGTGGAGCCCACACTCACACCACTATCTTAGACACCGTAATACCAGCCGAGAGCCCACACCCGCACCGCTGTTGTGGACGCCGTAATGCTTGCGGTGGACCCAGACGCACGGCGTGAGCGCCGCAATACCAGCCGTGGAGCCCACACCCAGGCTCACTGTCGTGGAGACCATCATGCCCGTGGGGGAACTCACTCCCAGTCCCGCTGTATTGGACACCGCAATACCAGCCGTGGAGCCCACACCCAGACTCCCTGTCGTGGAGGCCATCATGCACGTGGGGGAGCTGACACCCAGTCCCGCTGTATTGGACACCGCAATACCAGCCGTGGAGCCCACACCCAGACTCACTGTCGTGGAGGCCATCATGCCCGTGGGGGAGCTCACACCCAGTCCCGCTGTATTGGACACCGCAATACCAGCCGTGGAGCCCACACCCAGACTCCCTGTCGTGGAGGCCATCATGCACGTGGGGGAGCTCACACCCAGTCCCGCTGTATTGGACACCGCAATACCAGCCGTGGAGCCCACACCCAGACTCCCTGTCGTGGAGGCCATCATGCCCGTGGGGGAGCTGACACCCAGTCCCGCTATCAGGACACTGTAATACCTGCGGCGAAGCCCATAACCAGATCCACTGCCGTGAACACTGGCCACTGGCCACTGGCGTTGGTGGTATGAACATGAAACTTAGCACCTCGGTAGGTGAGCTCGTGGTGCTGTCATTGCTGGAGATCCATGATGGTGGGCAAGCTCGGGTCCTCGGGTCCTCCCTCTTTCCATCTTTAACATGCAAATAAAGGCTCCAATTTAGTTGCATTCCATACCACATGTAATGTAATGAAGATGCTACTTGGATTCGTATGCATTGGAATCATCCGAGGTCAACTGGAAATTGCGGTGTTCCTTTATATCCGTATATTGTCTCCATTTAATATACGCTTTACAAAGCACTGACACTGTGCTGCAAAAAAAATGCTGAGAGTTTCACACATTGGTATCCTATCGGCGTTTCTATGAGGTGTGCTTGTTGTGGTTTGTCAATATAGTATTATCACAGTGTTGGTTCCCACATTACGAACATTTGGGCGCCCAGCGCTCTGATGTGACCGCTTGCTTCGGCTATGCTGTGTGCGAGAGATGTACGCCAAAATATAGACAGAGCACCACCAACGATTTGCTGAACTTTTAACGATGACATCTGCTTGCATGGGTATTTATGCCAGTGCACCGCGGGCGCCGGTAGTGTTCGTTAACCAATTCCGCCGGCCAAACCCGCTGACCTATCCTATTGACCAATCTAACAGATCGCTACCTCGCAAACACATCCTTTCGACCCGTGACCTTCAATTGCCTTCTATGTATTCTGCACTGGCGTCAAGATGTGCTTCGCACGTTGCCGGGCGGCCAGGCCAGGGCAACAGTCGATGAGTCACCAGCTCAACATGCATCGCGAGCGACACCGGCCGGACAGGTTTCGCTCCCGATGCGTAGGGTGCTGCGTGAATGCGACAAACATCCAGCGAGCGCAGTTTTGGCGAACACCCGCGCCCGGTTGGAACTGATGGGCCAGTGGGCCAGTGAGACAGAAAGAACAGGTAAGCCGCTGTCGGCCGGACCAGCGGTCCGTCGCACAGACCGCTACCGGTCCGCCGCAGTCGCCAATTACCCCGGCCCAGATACCAGGCGCGCCCATCACCGCCGCGGCGCCGTGTGGACGCACAACAAAGCCGGCGGTCGGTGCGGCTCGTGACGCTCGCTTTGACCGCGCCAGTCGCCACTTTTACGGCGGCACTCATTCGCCTTGGCGCCACTTCTAGCCGTGGCGAGCCGCGAGGTTGCAGGAGCGCCGACCGGTCTGCTGGTCGTTGTTCTGCCGATTGCCTGGGGCAGTTTACAACGGGCTAATTCTGTCTGAATTCGGTGAATGGCTTCGTTCTCGAGCACAATGCTGAATGCGTACTAACGGAGCAATTGGGCCCAATTCAATTTCTCTGCCGACGGCAACGTTAATGAAAAAGGCGTTAATGACGTGTGTGGGTACATGTAGGTATGTGTGTGCATGTGTGTGTTTGTGTATGTGTATGCATCTATGTTTGTGTGTGTATGTGTGTATATGTGTGCATGCGTGTGTGTGTGTCGATGTGTGTCTGTGTGTGTGTCTGTGTGTGTGTGTGCGTGTGTGAGTGGTTGGGTGTGTGTGTGTGTGGGTGTGTGGGTGTGTGTGTGTGTGCGTGTGTGTGTGTGTGCGTGTGTGAGTGGTTGGGTGTGTGTGTGTGTGCGTGTGTGAGTGGTTGGGTGTGTGTGTGTGTGCGTGTGTGAGTGGTTGGGTGTGTGTGTGTGTGCGTGTGTGAGTGGTTGGGTGTGTGTGTGTGCGTGTGTGAGTGGTTGGGTGTGTGTGTGTGTGCGTGTGTGAGTGGTTGGGTGTGTGCATGTGCGCGTGTGCTCGCGCCCGTGATGGTGTGATTCGTCTAACAGCCGAACTACATAATGAACATCACATAGAGTGCGCCATAATCGAGCTGTAATAATGTCCCGATGTTGCTCAGTGGCGTAACCAGGATTTGGTCCAGGGGGCCAAAATATGAAGAGGCCCCTACCTACTGAGAGCTAGCCCTCCCCTCCCCCCCCTCCATTTTCGCGAACTCATCAGATTTAAGTTAATTAACTTTTGAAGTACCCGTATATTTATATACTGCATGCATATAGGTATATAGATTATATATATATATATATATATATATATATATATATATATATATATATATATATATATATATATATATATATATATATATTAGGCAACGATGGTTAAATACGTGGGAAAACAAGGCACTATACGCGCTGGCGTGGCTCATGCGAGGCCTACAATCAAGGTCGAACAGTCCGGTAAAACCAGAAATAAAAACAAACCATTTCGCTTCCGACAACAACCAAGAAAATGTAACCTATTACGGAAAACGAAGGGACATTAACACATCTCTACTGAAGGCATGAATTGTATTACCTTCAGCAAAAATACAAGTGCTCATCTCCATGGACACAATTGCTTCCTTCTGTTATCCGCTATGTTCAGACATAGTTAAATAGGGAGGGTGTTCATGATAAGGGTGGAGCCCACACGGTTGCGCCTTTTCAACACCGTCATACTTCCTCAAAATTAAGTGTGAATACCAGTGAGGAAAAATAAGTGCAAGATATGTGGACAGGGGAAGGACTACCAGCGTGTCTGACCAGCTATGCCAAAAAGCACAGCATCCTGCAATTCATGTTTTTCTTTCTCTGCTTAACCGATGACACACAGGTCCAAGGCGAAGCGACTGACATCGCTGGAGCTGCCGCCATCACAGCTAACGCTGGGTTGTTTGTTTCGCCATCGCTGGAGCGACCGTAGCTGCTGGAGTAGCTGTGGTCAGGCCACTGGGACAGTTATGGCCGCTTGGGCGGTCGTCACCGCCAGGGCGGCTGTGGCCGTTGCGTCGGCCGTGGCCACAGGGCCCGCCGCCGCCGCTGAGGTGGCGGTGGGTGACCTTCCCAGTCCTTGGCAGCATTTATGGCTCTCAAAGATATCTTATCTCTGGGGCTGGCCCTCAAAATTCCTCGCACCCATCGCCAGTTCTCAAGGATTCTCCTAGCTCTAAGGGGGCCCCGATCCTTCAGATGCACATCCAAAAACACAGAGACATCCCATTCCAGTCCCTTCCGGCTCTCAGGGGACCTATTCATCCGTCAAGAGCCTTCGTCAACTTGTATGGGCCATTCTCAGTCCTCGACAAACCTGTCTAGCTTTCAAGGGAATCATGCAGCTCCTAGACAGGCCTCACAGATTCTAGCAAACATCGCCAGCTTTCGGAACTCTCCTTAGCTCCAAGGTGTCGCTCTGTTCATCCCTAAGTGTTCCTCAAAAGCCTCAGGAGCATCACAGTCCTCAATAGCTCTCAGGGGACCTCCCTAGTCCTCAACAATCTTTAGGGCTAGCAAGCCATTCTATCTCTGAAAGTGGCTCTCAGCATTCATCACTACCATGACTAGCCCTAAGGGATTCTCTTTGGATCTCAGGGGTCCCTGTTATTATCATAGGGACTCCTTCCGAGTCTCTTGAGCTTCCCAGTCAAGTCTTCTCTAGCGCTCAGCGACCATTTTCAATCGTCAGGTGTCCTTCCGAGCTGTTAGGGGCCCTTCCCAGTCCTTGACAGTCTTTCTAGCTTCAAGGGCTTTCTAGCTCTGACGCTGAGCCTCAGTATTCCTCACAACCATCGTTAGCCTTAGGGACTCTTTTTAGCTCTCATGTACTCTTTTAGCCCTGAAGGGCCCTTTCAAGCTGCTACGGGACTTTCCTAGTTATCGACAGCTCTTGTTTGTGATTCCAGAAACATTCTAGCTCTGAAACTGGCCCTCAGTATTTCTCACATCAATTGCCAGCCAACAGGATTTTGTTTAATCTCCCAGAGGGCTCTGTTCATCTATTAGGTGCTTCTCTCCTCCTCGGAAGAATCCCAATCCAGCCCTCTCTGACTCCCACGAGATTCTCTTCATCCCTCAGGGCTCTCTCCTGTTGTTAGTGGTCATTAGGGGCTGCCACCTTCGCCCCTCCCCTTTGCCTAAGTCACTGGTGTCGCCTGGACCTATGGGCAATTAATTTGCGCGATGCCAGCGCTCGCGTGCTTTCACTGTCCGATCCATCCAGCTGGGCTCAACGGCACACAGCTGGCCACAGTGGCGGCAGGTGGCCACGGTCCGGCACAGGGGTGCGAGGCCGGTCAGGCACAGCTGGGCAAGCCACCGGTTAGGCCGGCCGGCCACCGACCGGCCGCTGGTCGGTGCTCATGGCCGACGGCGAGGTATTATGGGAGCGCCAGCCTCGAGAGCTCCTGCCAGCACTTCCCGAGACGCAAGGCCAGCAGTCGATCGACGACAGTCATCTCCGAATTAAGTGTGGCTGAGCAGTGTTGGAAGGGTGAGGGATCAGTGGGAATGGGTGGGTGGTGGGTGGTCGGAGAGAAGGGATGGATGGTCAGTGGAAGGGTGAGTGATCAGTGGGAAGGGGTGGGTGGTCTGAGGGAAGGGGTGGGTGGTCGATGGGGAGGAGTGGCTAGTTGGTGGGAAGTGGTGGGTGGCCGGTGGGAACGGGTGGTTGGTTTGTGGGAAGGGGTGAATGGTCAGTGGGAATGGGTCAGTAGCCAGTGAGAAGGGATGGGTATTCGATAGGAAGGGGTGGGTAGTCGGTGCGAATGGTGAGTGATAAGTGGGAAGGAATGGGTCATCTTTGGGAACGAATGAGGAGTCGTTGGGAATCAAAGTGGGAATTTATTTTGTGTGACTTGAAGCCAGGATTTTTTTTGTAAAGCACGTGAGCAAACGGGGGATCATTTTAGCTCTATGTTGCAGTATAGTTTATGCAGGGACGGATACAAAATATTCATGGGGTTACTCGTTTAGGGGGCGCCACCGCGAAGGTCCCTCGAGGAGCATTGAAGCTGCTGAACGAAACAAACAAACCAAAACAAAGCAAAAATAAAAACATCGCTGAACGAAAGATGTCGTGTCGTGAGAGATGCAGACAAAACGTCAAATTCGTGAATTGTCCAAACTGAATATATATTCGGAATTAAATAAATGCCAGGGGCAGACTTTACTTGCAACTAATACTTCTGAACAAACGTCGTCATCACAAAGCCAAGAGCCCAGCGTATTGGTAGTGATATGCGAGCCAGACACCTCAAGGAAGCTCAGGAATGGGTACTGTGCCGGCAGAAAAGGAGGTTTGTTAGGAAGAGGCGAAGAAGATACCTGCAAAACAAAAATACGTGATGCTTTTATTAACCATTTGCCCGTGGGAGAACACAATTTTTTATTTTATCCGGTCACAAATTTGAAAGGGCAAAACTTATGGGTAAAAAATGGCTGGGAGCAATGAGAAATTAACGTCCTGTAGGGAATGGATTGGTAGTCGGTAGAAAGGGTTGGGCGGTCGGTAGGAAGGGCTGTGTCGTAAGTGAGAATGGGTGGGTGCTTGGTGAGAATGGTGAGTGATCAGTGGGTAGGGGTTGGTCGTCTGTGAGAAGAAATTAGTGATCGTTGGGAAATGGGTGGGAAGTCGGTGCGAGGTGGTGGCTGGTCGGTAGGAAGGAGTGGCCAGTCGGCAAACACTGTCAGGAGGCGCAGATTACTGAGAAGGGCGATACATCATTCACGGAAGGTGATAGTTACCTACGAAAGTTTCGCGGGCAAAATTTCCTATGCTATTTAATACGTCTTGTTTTTGCATGTCCTTCAAATCACATGCTGGTTTCGATCAGAATCATATATCGTTGCTGTAAGGATTGCTGCCGTGTTGCACTGCATGCCAAAGCTAGCACATTCTTCTGCATGGGTTCGCTTAAGAGATTTTGAGTGGCGGCGGGGATGGGAGCATTGACTACTGCAAGGGCCACCTTCACCGTCCAGCTTACTCTGACTACCACAGTAATGCTAAGGCAATGGGAAAGGTTGCGTGACTTCGGGGCCCAAAGCCGTGGCTGCGGTGGCTGCAGCTCCTGCAGTTAACATGCTAGATGAGGCTCTGTTCTTCTGACGAGCTTGAGTGTGAAAGCGTGTTCCTCATTACTGTTTAAATGTATACGGGAAAAGCAGATTACTTTGATTCTGATCAGATTACTTTGATGCTAAACCTGTCTCTCCACAGCAGACCTGTTCTTCGGATATGATCACTTTGATTTTCCGATAGGGAAATCTTCTGATCTTAGAATAGGAATAAAACAAAGCATAACAGGTAATTGTAGTTTGGTGAACTAATACCTAATTTTACCACCGTGTGTTAGTGCAAATAATTATTGATTGCATTGGTCGGGTGTGCCCGTCCGATATTGATTGTACTGGTTATGTAATGCCGATCGGGCATTGATTGCACTCGCAGATGATGGTGGTGGTGGTGGTGGTGGTGGTGGTGTGTGTGTGTGTGTGTGTGTATGTGTGTGTGTGTGTGTAGGTGTGTGTGTGTGTGTGTCTGTGTGTAGGTGTGTGTGTGGGTGTGTGTATGTGTATGTGTGTGTGTGTAGGTGTGTGTATGTGTATGTGTGTGTGTGTATGTGTGTGCTTGTGTGTGTGTGTGTCCGCCAGGTTTTGGCAGCAATGTCTGTGTCGCCGGGTCTCCACTACAGCGCATGTGCCGGAGATGCCCAGACTGCAGTGTGTGTGTGTGTGTGTGTATGTATGACCCGACAGGCGCCGCACCCTCGGGTGATGCGCCGGCTGCTGCCGTAACACGGCTACACCGAGACCCGAGTCATGCTTATCGGCCAACCGTGGGAAGCTCTGCTGCCGACTGCAATATCCGGTACACGTCAACTTCCCGGCATGGCGTGCGACCAGGCCACATGGGCCGCCGTGGCGGCCGGCCACCTCCTCTCGCCAGCTATCTCGCTACAATCAGTGGTGAACTCATCTCAGACAGGACAGCGGTACTGGTGGACTCAACGACTCAATGGCAGACAGACAAACGGGCAATGACCCAATCGCTGTATTGCTTTTGACTAATTTCAAACCAGTCGAAGCATATATGTTGCTGTTGCTCGAAGCATCCCAGCCTGCCACCATAGTGGTGATGTCGGCTACTTGAAAACATAAAGTGAAGTGGAGGTACTAAACTGACGTGGAGTAGTGCAATTTCGTGGGATTGTAAGAAACGTCTGGCCAGTTTAAAGAACGGCACGCTTCGACATCGACAATGCATCACACGGTTGGTCATGAGAACGCTGACACCGCAAGCTCCGCTCTGAACTGCTGAGCAGTCAAAACTCTCACCAGATGCGTTTGGATTTCACTCAGCGCCGCCCGCCCCCTTCACCCCTAGCCGTCGTCCATGCCCCGCCATACTGTGACCCTTGCTGACCTCTCGCGGCCCGACCGACGAGACGCGGCCAGCTCGTGACCACTGACCCCAGCCACGTGGCACCGCGGCACTGACCTGTGGCGCTCGGTATGAACCAGGCGATGAAGAGAGCCGCCGCGATGGCGATGCCGGCCGTCATGGTGTACCACACCGCCATGCGGCTGGCCATGTCGCCGGCCGCCAGGAACGTCTGCAGACGGACTGTCGACAGGTGGGCACACACGTCACATGTCGGACATCACAAACTGTCGGCACGTCGGCACACACGTCACATGTCGGACATCACCGATGGCGACAGGTGGGCACACACGTCACTTGTCGGTCATCACCAACTGTCGACACGTCGGCACACACATCACATGTCGGACATCACCGATGGCGACAGGTGGGCACACACGTCACATGTCGGACATCACCAACTGTCGACACGTCGGCACACACATCACATGTCGGACATCACCAACTGGCGACAGGTGGGCACACACGTCACATGTCGGACATCACCAACTGTCGACACGTCGGCACACACGTCACATGTCGGACATCACCAACTGGCGACAGGTGGGCACACACGTCACATGTCGGACATCACCAACTGTCGACACGTCGGCACACACGTCACATGTCGGACATCACCAACTGTCGACACGTCGGCACACACGTCATATGTCGGACATCACCAACTGTCGACACGTCGGCACACACATCACATGTCGGACATCACCGACTGCCGACAGGTGGGCACACACGTCACATGTCGGACATCACCAACTGTCGACACGTCGGCACACACATCACATGTCGGACATCACCAACTGGCGACAGGTGGACACACACGTCACATGTCGGTCATCACCGACTGTTGACACACACGTCACATGTCGGTCATCACCGACTGTTGACACACACGTCACATGTCGGTCATCACCGACTGTTGACACACACGTCACATGTCGGTCATCACCGACTGTTGACACACACGTCACATGTCGGTCATTACCGACTGTTGACACACACGTCACATGTCGTCATCACCGACTGTTGACACACACGTCACATGTCGGTCATCACCGACTGTTGACACACACGTCACATGTCGGTCATTACCGACTGTTGACACACACGTCACATGTCGTCATCACCGACTGTTGACACACACGTCACATGTCGGTCATCACCGACTGTTGACACACGTCACATGTCGGACATTGCCAACTGTCGACAGATCGGCACATACGTCACATTTTTATTAGATAAATTTTGATAAATTATATAAATTTTGAATGTCCTTCCACGCTGTGCGGGTCCTTCCACCAGCAGTCTGGAAGCATTTTGCGCATGCGCGATGTTGAGCCGTCCGGAGTGCGTTCTTGTGCTCACGGTAATTCCGCTGGGCTTCTTCGCTTCGTGCTGCTTCTCTGTGCTCGCGCGCCTGTCTCAGTGCTGCCCTTGCTGCATGCACGTCATCATGATGTAACTAAGATGGCGACCGGTGCTTCAGCTTGACTTGACGAAGGGGCATTTTACGGTCGATTATTGGCTGCCATGAAGCCAGCCATGCTTCCCACTTGTCCGATGTGGTGGACGCTTGATAAATAGAGGAACAGTCGGCCAACAGCAGATCCAGGCACAACACATTTTTATTGAAGCGTCGTGTCGATCGGCTAGTAATGACGGTTGGCTGAGGGCGACGCCTGTCAATTGTGACAGATGTAGCAATGACGTCGTGGTCGCTGAAATCTATGTGAATAACTCGAACTTCTGTGATCAGGTTAGATCGATTTGTGATGAGATGATCGCGGTGACTCGGGCTGTCTCCTTCTCACCGTGATGGATGTGTGGCGTTGAGTATGAACTGGCTGAAGGACAGATCGCAGAGCGCACGTATATAAGCCTGTAAACCCGCTTTGTCGAGATGTAGTACGTCAAAGTTGGTGTCGCAGAGAAGAAAATGGGCTTGCCCAGGCTTAGGACGTGTGCCAGCTGTTTAGGTAGTTCCTCATTGGCCGGTGCCACTGCACTATTTGGGGAATGGCAGACAACTCAAATGACAGCTGATGTTAGATCAGTCACAGTGATCCAGTGACTCAAGAGATGAGTTCCGGGTGGGCATCCACAGGGGCTCAACAGTGAGATAATAGCGACTCCACGCCAGTGCGACACTTTCTTCCGTCTGATGCTGAAACCAGGAAAGATGATGGTGCTGTTGTCCATATCTACGGAGAGCAGTGTCTCGGTGGCATATAATATATCAAATCCCTCCGTCGATATCAGTTGGTTGATGTCGTCTAGGTGTTTAGTCGGCGAGATGACATTCGCGTAGCCAATTTTGAGTCGACGAAAGCATCTCTGTTGCGGGGCGCTACTGGTGTGCCGCATTGGACGAAGCGCCAGTCGCGAAGGCTGCAAGAGACATTGTCTGAATGTTCGTCGTGGAGGCGGCAGTGGTTTGGCGGTGCTTAGTTCAGCGTTATCAGGACGAGTGGGGTGTTGCTGTGCGCGGCTTATTGCTCGTTCGGTTGTCCGCACTGATATTACAGCGAGGACGTCTTGTCTTTACTCCTGCTGGTGATACCAGTGTGAGATTGCGGAGCGGTTCGGTTCTTTGAGAATGACGAGCTCGAATTATTGTAGAAATTGCTTGTGTCACATTCAATCGTTGGTTAAGGCGATGCAAACTCTCGATCGAATATTCCATTGGTCAGCACATATTCGAAGTTTTAGGTATAACGTCGTCACGTGATTCAATTAAAATTTTACACCATTCCCATGCATTTTTTAACACAATAAGAAATCAGAACATAGATCAAACTTACAGTTCTGATGACGATCTAATACACCTTCCTCAATATCAACAGATTCAAAATCAGGTTAACGGCAGGTCAATGCAAAGATTTAAATCATGACAAATACAAAACCCTATGGATTGATAAAACGAAACCTTGTCGTTTCGCAATACAGAGCTACTAATACATGACCGCGCGTCTGAGCTACAGTCTTTCTTTCTTTCTGTTTCAGAATATCTGAGGGAGTCTCACAGACTCGCTCTCGATATATATATATATATATATATATATATATATATATATATATATATATATATATATATATATATATATATATATATATATATATATATATATATATATATATATATATATATATATATTTATATATATATATATATATATATATATATATATATATATATATGTATATATATATATAGGTACCTATATATATATATATTTATATATATATGAATATATGTATATATATATATATATATATATATATATATATATATTATATATATTATGTATATAATATATATATATATATATATATATATATATATATATATATATATATATATATATATATATATATATATATATATATATATACATATATATAAATATATATATATATATATACATATATATATATAGGTAGATATATATATATATATATATATATATATATATATATATATATATATATATATATATATATATACATATATGTGTACATATATATATATAGAGAGAGAGAGAGGGCAGTGAATGGAGGAAGAAAGCAAGCGAATAAGCACAGCCGCTGTGTTTCCGTTTGACGCCACATGACCAGCGTGCTGAAGCACAGCGCAGCAGTCGTACGTGGCAAGGACGTCTTGACCGAGCCATCGAGAATCCGTGTCAAACCATGAAGGACTTCTGGTCATTTTGTATAATTTTGCTCCGCACACACGGTGATTAAGGTGCCATTTTACGTGTACACAGGAAGTGCACGGGCGTGCCAGCCTTGACCGCGTTCAAGCTGGATTACATACGAGGCGACATTGTTTTAAGTGCCGGCAGACGCTAATCACTGGCCGGCGCGGTCTTCGGGCGCGTCCGCGTAACCCATTAACTGGAGTCATTGCCGGCAAAACGGGCCGCGCCGTCACCACGCCGCGCGTGCGTGACGTCATCGCCGGTGACGCCACGACCGGTGACGTCATTACCGGCTGGTGTCGCTGCGGTCGGTCGGCACCACCACAGCCATATATTGGCACCGCCGGTGGTCGGTACCAACACAGTCGTATATTGGCACCGCCTGTGGTCGGTGCCAACACAGCCGTATGTTGGCACCGCCTGTGGTCGGTACCAATGCAGCCGTATATTGGCACCGCCTGTGGTCGGTACCAACAGAGCCGTATGTTGGCACCGCCTGTGGTCGGTACCAATGCAGCCGTATATTGGACCGCCTGTGGTCAGTGCCAACAGAGCCGTATGTTGGCACCGCCTGTGGTCGGTACCAACGCAGCCGTATATTGGCACCGCCTGTGGTCGGTACCAACGCAGCCGTATATTGGCACCGCCTGTGGTCGGTACCAACAGAGCCGTATGTTGGCACCGCCTGTGGTCGGTACCAATGCAGCCGTATATTGGCACCGCCTGTGGTCAGTGCCAACAGAGCCGTATATTGGCACCGCCTGTGGTCGGTACCAACGCAGCCGTATATTGGCACCGCCTGTGGTCGGTACCAACAGAGCCGTATGTTGGCACCGCCTGTGGTCGGTACCAATGCAGCCGTATATTGGCACCGCCTGTGGTCAGTGCCAACAGAGCCGTATGTTGGCACCGCCTGTGGTCGGTACCAACGCAGCCGTATATTGGCACCGCCTGTGGTCGGTACCAACGCAGCCGTATATTGGCACCGCCTGTGGTCGGTCCAACAGAGCCGTATGTTGGACCGCCTGTGGTCGGTACCAATGGCCGTTATTGGCACCGCCTGTGGTGTGCCGGCGTTGTTGGCACCGCTGTGGTCGGTACCAACGCGCCGATATTGGCACCGCCTGTGGTCGGTACAACGGCCGTATATTGGCAGCCTGTGGTCGGTACCAACAGGCCGATGTTGGCACCGCCTGTGGTCGGTACCAATGCGCCGTATATTGGCACCGCCTGTGGTCGTGCCAACAGAGCCGTATGTTGGCACCGCCTGTGGTCGGTGCCAACACAGCCGTATGTTGGCACCGCCTGTGGTCGGTGCCAACACAGCCGTATATTGGCACCGCCTGTGGTCGGTACCAACGCAGCCGTATATTGGCACCGCCTGTGGTCGGTACCAACGCAGCCGTATATTGGCACCGCCTGTGGTCGGTACCAACAGAGCCGTATGTTGGCACCGCCTGTGGTCGGTACCAATGCAGCCGTATATTGGCACCGCCTGTGGTCAGTGCCAACAGAGCCGTATGTTGGCACCGCCTGTGGTCGGTACCAACAGAGCCGTATGTTGGCACCGCCTGTGGTCGGTACCAATGCAGCCGTATATTGGCACCGCCTGTGGTCGGTACCAACGCAGCCGTATATTGGCACCGCCTGTGGTCGGCAGAAACACAGCCATGTATTTGCTCACTGTGGGTGACTTAGATTAATATTTGTAACTTTAAATGGGATCGATATACACAGATGGTTCAAGCAGCCATCGCATGTTTTTACCACAAAAAAAAATCACCAGTTCATTTTATTTTGAGACCTGTATTCAGTTCGGATGCACTTACAAAAATGCACCTAGGTACAGATATTCATCCAAAAATATTGCCAAACACGTTCCGTCGTCCAGTAAAGTAGGTGCAGCTACTCCACACCCAGGGCCGATACGTCCCACACTCAGTAGGTGCAGCTACTCCACACCCAGGGCCGATACGTCCCACACTCAGTAGGTGCAGCTACTCCACACCCGGGGCCGATACGTCCCACACTCAGTAGGTGCAGCTACTCCACACCCAGGGCCGATACGTCCCACACTCAGTAGGTGCAGCTACTCCACACCCGGGGCCGATACGTCCCACACTCAGTAGGTGCAGCTACTCCAAACCCAGGGCCGATACGTCCCACACTCAGTAGGTGCAGCTACTCCACACCCGGGGCCGATACGTCCCACACTCAGTAGGTGCAGCTACTCCAAACCCAGGGCCGATACGTCCCACACTCAGCGCCAGGCCCATCAATATGTCCTACACCCGGCGCTCGGCCCGTCAATGTGTCCCACATCCAGCCCTCGGCCCGTCAATGTGTCCCACACCCGGCGCTCGGACCATCAATATGTCCCACACCCGGCGCTCGGCCCATCAATGTGTCCCACATCCGGCGCTCTGCCCATCAATATGTCCCACATCCGGCGCTCGGCCCATCAATGTGTCCCACACCCGGCGCTCTGCCCATCAATATGTCCCACATCCGGCGCTCGGCCCGTCAATGTGTCCCACACCCGGCGCTCGGACCATCAATATGTCCCACACCCGGCGCTCGGCCCGTCAATGTGTCGCACATCCGGCGCTCGGCCCGTCAATGTGTCCCACGCCCGGCGCTCGGACCATCAATATGTCCCACACCCGGCGCTCGGCACATCAATGTGTCCCACACCCGGCGCTCTGCCCATCAATATGTCCCACATCCGGCGCTCGGCCCATCAATGTGTCCCACACCCGGCGCTCTGCCCATCAATATGTCCCACATCCGGCGCTCGGCCCGTCAATGTGTCCCACACCCGGCGCTCGGACCATCAATATGTCCCACACCCGGCGCTCGGCCCGTCAATGTGTCGCACATCCGGCGCTCGGCCCGTCAATGTGTCCCACACCCGGCGCTCGGACCATCAATATGTCCCAGACCCGGCGCTCGGCACATCAATGTGTCCCACACCCGGCGCTCTGCCCATCAATATGTCCCACATCCGGCGCTCGGCCCATCAATGTGTCCCACACCCGGCGCTCTGCCCATCAATATGTCCCACATCCGGCGCTCGGCCCGTCAATGTGTCCCACACCCGGCGCTCGGCCCATCAATGTGTCCCACATCCGGCGCTCGGCCTATCAATATGTCCCACACCCGGCGCTCGGCCCATCAATGTGTCCCACATCCGGCGCTCGGCCCGTCATTTTTTCCCACACTCGGCGCTCGGACCATCAATATGTCCCATACCCGGCGCTCGGCCAAAGCGTTCCCATCGGTCACCATTCGCCATCCAGTCACAGCTATATAACAGCCAGCATTTCAGTGAGACACTAATAAGTTCCATATGCCATGTGTGGCATGGATGGCCCATTCGATCGCAGCATCTTCTGACAAGGCAGCCAGTACTGACGCACTGTAGCCCGAAACCGGCAGGGAGGCCAAAACAGGTCACCTAGAGGTCCTTCAGCTGGCCGTCGTCTGACCATAGCAGTTGAGCCACTGACCGTTGAGAGCTGAACTGATAGATGAGAGAGGGGAGGGGGGTGTGGAGCGAAACAGAGAAAGACGGAGACAGAAAATACGTGGAGAGAACGAAGAGAGAGAGAGAGAGAGAGAGAGAGAGAGAGAGAGAGAGAGAGAGAGAGAGAGAGAAAGAGAAAAGAGAGCAGAGGAAGGGAAAGATGGGGAAAGAAAGGAGAGAGAAAGAAAGAGAGGATGACACATAGGGAGAGGAGGAAAGAGCTGGAGAGAGGGAGAGAGGCGGTACAAGGTTCGCAGCGCAATCACAGTCGGAGGTAAGTCGCCATGCCACATAATACCAGGGCCGCCATACACCCTGCCCAGCTGGCCTAGCCAACTGCCGAGTTAGATCACGTGGTCACAGGCGACCTCGGCCATGGAGGTAAGCCACCAGCCACCTCACTACAAACGCACCAGGGCCGAAGAAGCTCCGGCCCTGGAGGTGCGTCGGAAGATCGCCTTTGTTTGGGGCACACGATAGCGCGCATCGCCGGCAGCTGAGGGCGGGTTCGAAGGGTTCAGAGCAGGGTGTCCATCATGCGTCACTGATGTGGAAATTGCTGAACCGAGGAATCACTGAATTTAGGTCATTCCGTGGTCATTCAGTGCTTGATAAAGTGAGCTGCATGCTAACGACAGCGGAGCGAGTTGGACGTTTAAATCGTGGCTTATCAAAGGAAGGACAACCAAACAAGGATATCTATTGAATGATTGCTTGCGAAGACATCTGCATGCGGTTATCACAGATTGTAGGGCATATTGTAAGAAACCTTAATTCGGGGACTGTTTGTTTTTTTTAACTTTTACCTGGGGAAAAATTCATCTGGATCGGCGCATTTCCTCCTAAAAATGGCGAAATTGCGGATCATTAGGGGGTTCCCCATCGTTAACATGCCAAGATAGATCCTGATAGAATACACAACATGGCTATCAAGGTGTCAGCATGTACACCCTCTGGCCTCAAGTTACTTTGATTTCGCAGAAAGATTATACCCACAATCCTAAGTCCCTATTGAAAAGAAAGCCGAGCGGCACCCTCACACTGCACTGACAAACAAACTCCTATAAATAGTCACGCAGACACCCTCACACTGGCCTGACAAACACACTCACGTAAATAGTCAAGCAGTGGCTTTCAATACGCATAAAACTTGCAAAGCGTACAATGTTGTGTGGAAGGAGCCAGCAAATAGCAGGCAGTGTTTGACACTTGTCAGATACAATGGCAAAGATAAAGAAAAAGAGCAAATCTGGGAACGTGCCGATATACTTATTTTCAATGAGTAATTGCCAACAGATGAATGCTGAAATGACAGTCGATTGCGGGCGAAGGTTCGTGTCATTGCAAATCCAGTGTTGCAGTTTTATTCCGGCGCACCTCGTCGGCGATATTCATCACTTCATTCCCACTGTTTTCTTCATGTTCACATTGGCCAACCCAGCCTCTGCCACCGCTACGTTGTCCGCCGGACACAAATAGCTAAATGGGCTGTTGTTGGGAGGAGAATTGGCAGTACCTATCTGGATCACTGGTTGCCTCCAAGCAGTGATTAGCCATCTATATCACAGCCCAGCTGCATGGGCTGCACACGTTACGCACCTGTTCAGATGAAGCCCTGATCGGTCCTGTGCATTTTCTGTGAAGTGGGATCCAGAGACTCAACCGGAAAAATGTTGGCCAAGCATTGCATGTCTTTGAGAAGATACTGGACTTTGGTGGTTTGGCGAAAAAAAGGAAGGTAGAACGTGATGGGAACCATACTGAATCTTGTCTGTTGCGCCTCTTAACATTGAGTTTCATTCTTGGAAAAGATAGTCATGAGCGTCCTTCATTAGCATTCAATGGCAACGCTCCCTTCTGATGTAGCTGTAGGCGAAGCGGGAGGTTCAGTGTGTTCCACTTAAACGGGAGTAATTGATCAACTTGAACCACAGTTCGACAGGAACGATTGTTGTTGGCTCCCCAGATGCCAGCCGACTCGGCACTGCTTTGGTTTGTCAAGATTCACACAGACAACAGACTATGGTATAACGCTGGCCCATTTTCTAATGGCATATCCAAGATTGGGCCTCGGTCATAACGAAACGAATGAAATCGGCCTTAGAAGGCCTGATTTGACTATAGTCAAAACTAACAGATAATTTATCGCCACCGAATGAAAACCGGTCGTCTCAAAGCAACCAGATCCGCATGTCCAATCCAGCGATATAATGACGACACTTGAAGCGACGTGTGTGAAGCACAAGTTGACTTTCCTCGTTGATTCCCGGAATGATTGGATGGCAAGGTCGAATGCATTGTCATGCAATGCACCTGATGACCAGTTTTTGATGAGTAAGCACCGACGCACCAGATCACCAGTCCACGATGTGGAGAACGGCTTACCTCTTCTATACGAGCACGAAGTGGGGATAACAAAGCATCACAGCTATGGAGATGCTGACGCAGTTCCGAAATCACAAAGCGAATGATTTATTGCAAACGTATTGATAGGATACCTGAGCCACATATTCACCTGCCGCACACGGATACAGCAGCTCGCTGCTACCCTGGCGGCGGCAACGAGTGACAGCTAGCTGCTACCGTGGCATCGGCAGCGAGTGACAGCTCGCTGCTACCCTGGCGGCGGTAACGAGAGGCAGCTGGCTGCTACCCTGGCGGCGGCAGCGAGTGACAGCTGGATGCTACCCTGGCAGAACCACGATGACCGCCTGCTCCCCTCATTCGCCCTCCTACCCTGAATGGATGCGGAAAGAGTAGACATTTGGTCTCAGTTGGCATAGGAGCATTTTGATGCAGGAAGCGCGCAAGTTCGACAGGTGCAAGCGCACGCGACGCGATCTCAAATTGATTTCTGATGAACGGCTCGTTTCTCTCCTATTTTAGGTAGCCGCATTTGCACCCACCCAGGTGTTCAAAGACGAAGCTAGTTCGCCTGAATGCAGCCGTGCACGTGCAGGTGCGTGTGCTCTGCATCCTTGTTGCAATCTTGTCGCTGTATAGCAAGTATTGAAGGTCACACAGACCTGAAGTTGTGCTGTGTGAAAACTCATCGGTCGTCGAGGATCAGTCCGTGTGGCGGTAAGCGGGCTGAGCGCGCCTCATGGACGATGGCCAGGGGCATCCATCTTCTCTGGGGTGCTTCCGGGTTCTCCACGGTGCTCGATGCCTTCACCAAATGTTGCGGCCGGGCAGCATCCCACCAGGACTATCCAAGCACACCCAACGTATAGGCATAAGTGTTGATATGTCATGTACAAGTACCACACGTGCAGGAATGGTGCATCACTAATAGCACCACATGTGCAGGGATGGTGTATCACTATTAACATCACGCGTGCAGGGATGATGTATCACTATTAGCACCACACGTGCAGGGATGGTGTTTCACTTTTAGCACCACGCGTGTAGAGATGGTGTATCACTATTAGCACCATACGTGCAGAGATAGTGCATCACTGCCAGCACCACACGTGCAGCGATGGTGCATCAATGCCAGCACCACACGTGCAGGGATGGTGCATCAATGCCAGCACCACATGTGCAGGGATGGTGCATCAATGCCAGCACCACACGTGCAGGGATGGTGCATTAATGCCAGCACCACACGTGCAGGGATGGTGCATCACTGCCAGCACCACACGTGCAGAGATGGTGCATCAATGCCAGCACCACACGTGCAGGGATGGTGCATCAATGCCAGCACCACACGTGCAAGGATGGTGCATCACTTTTAGGATTAGACGGATACGTTGCACAGCGCTGAAATTTTGTATCTGGAAGCATCTCACCGACAACCATTATTTTCGGAACGAAAACCGGCTTTGGTGGCCGAGCCAGGGTCAGGTGCGTGCACGTATGTGACGAAGGTGCCTCCGACATTCAGACGTTTGCTACGGCCACCAAATTCTGAATGTGGAAGCGCCATTATGAGGCCTATCTGCACCTGGTCCTTTTCATGCTGTGTATTTCCGGTGTGCATATGAAGCACGCTTATGCGTTTTGCACCCCCCTTGGAATTGGCGATAGCTACTGCCCATACCACAAGACACAAACCCTGAAGTTGGATCAATGCATGCACAAAGAGGATGACGAATCGTTTTAGCGTTGGGAGCCGTGTAGGACGAGGTAGGTTTGCGCGTGATTGTGTTTTCAGTGGAACACGCCTGTACTTCAAGCGGAATGACTTAGTCTTTAAATTTTGTGAAAGGGCAATCCGTCCCCATGCAAATTCGGATTGTCACATTCGTAGCGGAGGATGTCAAGATGTTCACGCATGTGTTACGTCAGATTGAGTGAATAAGGCTAGATACTGTGGTAGTTAGGTGGGTAGATAGGTATTTGTAGGTGGGTGTAGATAGGTATTGGTAGGATCTTGGTAGATGGTTTCCTTAGAATGTATGATACTGTATTGGATAGGGTGATAAGTGTGTTTGTCAAGACTTACAGTCTTCCATTTACAGGCTTAACCCAGATGGGACCCTAATGCTCTTGTTAAGTCTGAACACTTCATGACTATTGCAATCAATGAAGTAATAAGAATGGTACAATTGCGTACTGATTTGAAATCAATCCTCCATTTGGCTTCCGGTTGTTCTTCCTGGTAATGTGCTCGTTTTCGCCCCAGCGAACTATTGCAACATTTTTTGCAACACTGTTGTCACTGTTTAGAAATACCTCGGTCGACCGAGTTGGCCCCGGTCTGTCATGGCCTAAACACATGGCTTGTGCGCTGTGAGCGCGGAGTCTACCCTTAATTCCACCGCGAAATCTGTTCGTAGACAAATGTCCTGGAAAACTTGGGCATCTTTTATTGAGAAGCTGAAAACAAATACGGCATTTGTGCACATATGTTTTCTTGGTCTTCAAAACCTTAGCTCTTGGTCCATAGCACTCCAGTCATGACCATGCGACGACCCACATGGCTATCCCAAACATAACCCACATGGCTGTCCCGAACATAACCCACATGACCTACCGAAGCGAATTACTCCATGACCCACAAAGCTGCTACGGTTCGATCTGCAGGGTCACAGGACCATCCCAACCAATCGTATTCAAGGCTAGGTCAGCCAATATCGGGGCACCGTTGCTGGCTGAGCTCGGGGAAGCCTCTGGGCTCCACACCTGGGAGAAGTCGTTCCAGCCATGCGGTAATGTGTTCATGATTATACACCGGCCGCAGTAACTATGCACCTCCTAACATGGTAAAATACGAAGTGCCGACAGACGCTCAACTCTTGCGCAATACTGCAAGATGCAGTTATTTTAAACGGACATTCCATTCCAGCTATGCTTGGTTTTTTGATAGTCCGCTTCCATACCATGGAATGTATTCTTCTGCCTTGCATTTTTAGTTATCCCACATTTTAGCGTTACACGGTGTTACATTGTTCGCCCGGCAGTGACTTTGAGGTGAACCATGAACCATGACCCATGAACCGTGAACCACGGCGCATGCTAGACTTGGACAAAAGCCAACGCAATATTTCTGCAACGATGCATGATTGTTGGTCACTCGTGTGACCAACAATGCATAATGTGTCGCGTCTAACGTGCAACTGCACTGAATTAGACCTGTGTCTGCTTTATTTTTCGGAGGAAGGAAGGGGGTACTGAGGCTGGATTTAGTCCCGTTCGTC
Organism: Ashinkailepas kermadecensis; assembly: GCA_034440615.1. Classification (NCBI taxonomy): domain Eukaryota; kingdom Metazoa; phylum Arthropoda; class Thecostraca; family Neolepadidae; genus Ashinkailepas; species Ashinkailepas kermadecensis. Next base: position 33,284 of record JAOTOM010002232.1, read on the forward strand.
CATGTCAGCTCCACCAGTTCAGTGTCGCTGATGACCATGTCAGCTCCACCAATTCAGTGTCGCTGGTGGCCATGTCAGCTCCACCAGTTCAGTGTCGCTGGTGACCATATTAGCTCCACCAGTTCAGTGTCGCTGGTGGCCATGTCAGCTCCACCAGTTCAGTGTCGCTGGTGACCATGTCAGCTCCACCAGTTCAGTGTCGCTGGTGACCATGTCAGCTCCACCAGTTCAGTGTCGCTGGTGAATATGCCAGCTCCACCAGCTCAGTGTCGCTGGTGCCAATATCAGCTCCACCAGTTCACGGCATCGACAAACAGCGCTGCCGCTCCCCTGGTGTGACGATCCGCCACGACCGTCACGACCGTCACGTCTGCGCCAGAGTCCGGTGACGTCACCAGCTGACTGTGCGGACTGTCGTCGTCGGCACGGCCGGTTGACCTGTCGGCGTGGCAACTGCGGACGTCGTGAGCCACGTGCCGGCGCCCGTCAGTGTCAGACGCCGTGAGCCACGTGCCGGCGCCCGTCAGTGTCCGACGCCGTGAGCCACGTGCCGGCGCCCGTCAGTGTCAGACGCCGTGAGCCACGTGCCGGCGCCCGTCAGTGTCCGACGCCGTGAGCCACGTGCCGGCGCCAGTCACTGTCAGACGCCGTGAGCCACGTGCCGGCGCCAGTCACTGTCAGACGCCGTGAGCCACGTGCCGGCGCCCGTCAGTGTCAGACGCCGTGAGCCACGTGCCGGCGCCAGTCACTGTCAGACGCCGTGAGCCACGTGCCGGCGCCATCACTGTCAGACGCCGTGAGCTACGTGCCGGTGCCCGTCACTGTCAGACGCCGTGAGCCACGTGCCGGTGCCCGTCACTGTCAGACGCAGTGTGCCACGTGCCGGTGCCCGTCACTGTCAGACGCAGTGTGCCACGTGCCGGTGCCCGTCACTGTCAGACGCAGTGTGCCACGTGCCGGTGCCCGTCACTGTCAGACGCAGTGTGCCACGTGTCGGTGCCCGTCACTGTCAGACGCCGTGTGCCACGTGCCGGTGCCCGTCACTGTCAGACGCAGTGTGCCACGTGCCGGTGCCCGTCACTGTCAGACGCCGTGAGCCACGTGCCGGTGCCCGTCACTGTCAGACGCCGTGTGCCACGTGCCGGTGCCCGTCACTGTCAGACGCAGTGTGCCACGTGCCGGTACCCGTCACTGTCAGACGCAGTGTGCCACGTGCCGGTACCCGTCACTGTCAGACGCCGTGTGCCACGTGCCGGTGCCCGTCACTATCAGACGCAGTGTGCCACGTGCCGGTACCCGTCACTGTCAGACGCAGTGTGCCACGTGCCGGTGCCCGTCACTGTCAGACGCAGTGTGCCACGTGCCGGTGCCCGTCACTGTCATACACTGCGAGCGAGGCCATACACCGGGCTCAAGAAAACGCGTCTCGTCTGATGATTGACAACGCGCGGCGCATTTGTTAAAGGTCAACGCGGGATCGGTCAACTGGAAAAGGCTGAGATGGAGCTGACGCGTGCAGAGCCCGTGGCAATGCCGGACAGGGTGCAGTGCGGGAGCGGCGAGGCGTGGGGTCTGGCGGAAGGTGTTCCTGCAACAGCACGTGGGCCCCCAGTTAGATGGGGAGAAGTGGCCAATAAGGGGTTCTGTTGACAGACAAGAGCGATGGCGACGGACAGACAAGAGCGATGGTGACGGACAGACAAGAGCGACGGCGATGTGACTGTGTTGGGGGACGGGTGGATAGGTATGCTGCGGCGAGACGTGTGGTGTCGGTATAAGATTTATAGGATGTCTAATCTCCGGAAGATCATCTGGTCTGGAGGTGAGTCGGAGACCTCCACGAGATGTGATTGCCGTGAAAGACCCTGTGAGAAGTTCGATCTAAGCGAGAGGCAGAGCTGGAGGGTGTGTTCTTAATAACAGACGGTGAGGGTTGTTGAGGTGCAGCCCTCCAGTTAGAGGCTTAGTTTCGGTGAGACATCTTGTCATGGTAGGTGCTATCGTCATGAGAGGTTCGTTGAAGGCATGCTCTTGATGAGCGCCCCCCCCCCCTCTGATGCATGAGGTTCCGATAATAGTAGCTAGATGGCCGTTGTTGCGGTGAGAGGCTTCAGTGAGAAAATGTACGGCGGTAAAAGATCCACCGGACTATTTCGTAGACGAGCTGTCCCATATCGTTCTAAGCAACAGTCGTGGTCTCGAAATAGGCAGGGTTCCCCAAGGAGAGTTCCAGAAATCACTGGATCTGAATTGTGCAACTGTTGTGGTTCGACAAGCCGTGCGACCACAAAAGAGTTATGCCTCCTCAGCCGATGATCACAAAGTCGTAATAGAAGACACCGGCTGCCCGCAGGTTGGACGCAGCAGCAGTGATGTGAAACGGAAAGACTTCTCGGGAAGAAACGAGGCCACACGGTTAGTTGTCCCACTCACGACATGCTAGGTGTAATGCTCTTCACTATTTCCGAATGAAATTAGTTCGTCCTGGTGACAAAAAATCTTCTGTGTCACTGGTGAAATACTGATGAAGCTGATAAAAAGGCTAAGCTTTGTAAGACACGAGCTGAGCTTGGATACTTATGCAATTTTACGCGGTTATAATTGTTGCAATAAATAGCATTGAAGTAATTTGTCGACATAAACCATTAAAAATACGTCAAGCCGAACATAAAATTCCATTAAATGTGAACATCACCATACAAGACTTCCCGATGGCAGCCGGTGGTAACTGAAGACAACAGCTACAATGGTCGTGCAAGCATTTTAAGAACCGTGCCTGCCATAGCAGCTGCTACAACTCTTTTGCCATTGAAACACTCCGCATGCTTATCCCTCCCAGAGCGAAAAAGCCGGGGAACCAACCCGGCAATGCATAGGCAAACAAGTCTGTGGTCTATTTGCCTATACCAAGTCAGTGAAAGTTAGATATAAAACGATATAAAACTGAAACAAAATTGACACCTTTCATGCAATCGTTGTCACTGCCAAATGCCATTGCTAGATTCAATTTGCTACCCCCCCCTCATCCCCTCACCCATTCTATGCACACATTTTGGGACTTTCCCATTGGTGCGCACGTGATATTATCGTGACATTACAAGTTGCCCATGTGATGCATGTTACGAGACCAATGTTTTTTCCTCAAAGTAGCAGTGATCTTGACAATGGTGCAGACAGGTAAGCCCACGGTAATTAGGGAACATCGCCATTGATCTGTAGATAATGGCATGATGTAAGAATACAACGAACGCTACAAGTTTCCTGGCATTTCGGAACAGTGACGATTATCCTGACTACTGTTGCACGCGAGCAGAACGTTCTACCACAGTCTACCAATCAGGCTCAGGAAGAGGCGCAAACCCGAGCAGAACGTTCAACCACAGTCTACCAATCAGGCTCAGGAAGAGGCGCAAACCTGTTTTTGACCGGTAACCACCAAGGAGGAACCTTTTGCACACTGGTACACGAATGCCGCGGAAACAGTTTCAGATCTCACATTTCGCGACTCACTATTTTTTGCAACTTGGGCTATTGCTCATGCAGCTTAGTCAATTTGTACACCTTGCACTTTCTATTCCGTGGACGTATCATTGGCGCATGAATGTACCGCACGTGCAGGATGGCTACGTGACTGACGTGAACGCGGCATCAAATATACCGTGCATGCCTGCACATGCTGCTTGGGGGATGTACAATAACTGGACCAAACCTAATCGAACAGTCGGCACTTCGCTACACTTGCAATTAGCCTCCTAATGATCCATCGCACAGCGTGAAGTATGCAGGCCACGGCTTCAGGCTATACGTCGCAGGCTAAGTGCCGCGGCTGGCACGCGCACCAATACCAAGTGGAGCCGGCCGGCAGGTGTGGCGATCATGGCGCACCTCTCGTCCGGAGAATGCAATCGCTTGACGTCACTTCAGCACCGGTTAGTTGCAGCCCATGCCTGCCGGCCAGTGGCTAAAGGACAGCATGACACGACTGGAAAACGCGCCACCTTCGGCCGGCAGAGTGGCGGGAGCTGAGAGGAGAGCCGCCTGCCAGTGCTCCCGTGCATCGGGTACGTCGGCTGACCCATCTGTTTTGCAAATGCTAGGGCATGCATCAGCTAAGATTAAGCAATCACGGTAATGTAACGATTGGCAGGTATTTTTTTAACATCCCATCCTATTCTGGGTTTGTCGATATTTTTGCGGGTACTAAACTGAAGGACATTCTTGGGTACTTCCATAGTTATGTTCAGCTTTGGAATTAGTTCCTCTGCAAACAACAGGAAAATATTCACAACTATTTGGGTAGAATTGTTGCAGGATGGGGACCATATACAGAAAACCAGTGCAACAGGCAACCGGATACCTCCTCCAAATTAGCTCACGTGCTGAACACGAAAGTGAAACCAGCAAAAGTGCGGGCGCTGTTGTTCTACCAGTGGACGACCTTCATTGATTATGTGGACGACCTTCATTGGTTCATCTTTATAGACCTTCCTTGGTTATATTTCGATGTGAGTGATAGCGTGCATGATTGCAAAAGTGTCCACGTGACATGGGCGACAATGGTAGCTGGGAGGCCTTCGGCACTTCTTTTGCGTGACTCTGAATGGGAGTGCTTACCTTTTTGCTCTTTTTTTGTCGTCTCCCACATTTTTTTCCTGGCAAAACACGCTGAAATTATAAGCGATCTAAATAAAGGTGTAGATCCGAGATCCAAGCGCCATAGCATTTCAAGTATCAGAAAAAACTACGACCACGATGGCACGATACTCATTAAGCAAGATATCCCGTTAGGAATGCCGGGAACAAGAGCAAAATAAATATCCACTGATTTCGCTTCTCACGCAAGCACATTCCTTTTGGAATGTGCTTATCCTTTTGATACATCAATGCTCGTCTATGCGGTCACGGCTTAGAAAATGTCTGATGAGGGGACGACCCATGAATCCCCGTTTCTGCCTGAGATAGAGCGGCGAAGCGAGCAAGCTGATGGCACAGAATCTGGCACTTGTGAGTTTAACTGGGACGTCCTGGGTGGCATACGGAGCCACCAATTCAAATTTGAGCTGAATATTACATGCTACAGAGCTAAACAAAGTGGAGTCCAGATGTGACAAAGGTTAAGCTGACACTCCCATATTCTATGACAAGGTCATGACATGTCAAACATGCATTCTGTACTTTGATGACATGGTGCATGCTGTTGAATGCATAACGACACTTTCACGAAATAACTGATGCAGTTTCAATGCAATTTCCGCCCTGGGTTTAAACAAAATTATGGGTTAAACAGGCCATTGAGCACTTCACACACAATTCACGTTGGCAAACCGATAATTAGTCTTTACTTGAGCTAGAATTGAAGAAACCTTTGCAAGAAAGCCGGACGTAAATGTACGGCTTCCAGAGTCCGTTGCTCAACCTCTTGACACGTGCTGATATTTCTGAACACTCCTGAGCATATTTTTCCCTCCTGGCTTGTGACGCTCCGTGTAACTCGAAAGCGCAGCCCAGTGATTAGGCGCAAGTAATCAAACTCCGCTCATTATACTCTGGCCATTATATTTCGGTCATTATAATCCGGTCGTTAGACTCCAATTATTCAGCTCCGGTCATTAGGTTCCGGTGATTAGACTCTGGTCATTACGCTCTGGTCATTGAACTCAGATCATTGGATCCCAGCCAGTCTACTCCGATCTTTAAACTCCAGCTATCGGACTTCGATCATCTGACCTCAGCAATTAAACTCCGGTGGGACTTCGATCATCTGATTTCAGTAATTAAACTCCGGTAGGACTTCGATCATCTGACTTCAGCAATCAAACTCCGGTGGGACTTCGATCATCTGACTTCAGTAATTAAACTCCGGTGGGACTTCGATCATCTGACTTCACCAATTAAACTCCGGTGGGACTTTGATCATCTGACTTCAGCAAGTAAACTCCGGTGGGACTTCGATCATCTGACTTCAGCAATTAAACTCCGGTGGGACTTCGATCATCTGACTTCAGTAATTAAACTCCGGTAGGACTTCGATCATCTGACTTCAGTAATTAAACGCCGGTGGGACTTCGATCATCTGACTTCAGCAATTAAACTCCGGTGGGACTTCGATCATTAGACTACGGTTATTTGACCTTAATCATCGGCCTGCATAACTTGGTCGGTAGGTGAACCGCCGTGTTAATCAGCTCTAATAGTAACTTAAACGTGAAATATATGATTTTAAGCCCTCTTCCCTATATGCCTTTAAACCCTCCCCCAGCACCCGACCGTGAGCAGGGGGACCCATGGTAGACGGAAAACTAGGCTTGCATCGCTACATATACATTTTCCAGACCTGAAGGTGGTGGTATATATGTCAGCACGAACATGCTCACAATCTGAGCCGGCCCGTACGTGATATGTCATGCAGAGATGACTCGGTGCTCGGAATTGTGACTCAGTGCAACGAGTTATGATTCAGTACTCACAGTTGTGCAGCGCCTGAACTGTCACGTCTATTCCGAAAGAGTAGATGCCCATGAGGCTGCCGAGCAGTGAGAGGAACAGCCAGTCCTCGTACCGGCCGCGAGTCCACCTCCTCATCCAGGCCAGGCAGAAGGAGCCATCTGCCGGAAGGTACGTACACCGCTGCTGCTCCGTCCTGTCTCGCAATGCACACACCAGTACTGATGACACTGCTCGGCGTCACACTACCCACATCGGCACTGACGGCGCTATACCGCACCACACACTAGCACGTCACAACGCTCACCACCATACAATCAGTCACCCATTCTGCCCAAACACACACTGCCTAGTACACTACCACGGCCTCACCACCCACTACCCAGTACACCACCATGGCCTCACCACCCACTACCTAGTACACCACCATGACCTCACCACCCACTACCCAGTACAACACCACGGCCTCACCACTCACTACCCAGTACACCACCACGGTCTTACCACCCACTACACAGTACACCATCACGGCCTCATCACCCAATACCCAGTACACCACCACTGCCTCACCACCCACTACCCAGTACATCACCACGACTTCACACCACCCACTACCCAGTACACCATCACGTCCTTACACCATGCATTACCCAGCACACCACCACGATCTCAAGCCACCCACTACCCAGTACATCACCACGACCTCACACCATACATTACTCAGCACATCACCACAGATTCACACCGCCCCAAACCGTTTCACAAGCACTTCCTCATGCCATCGGCATCCCCCCCCAACTCACACACACATTCCTCTCCATCATCACCACTCAATCACTGCGCTTCACTATCCAACCTCATCACTGCTTCATCACCGTTCCATCAGCCCACCCCACCAATTATCTACTAATTATGCAAACCAGACTACTGATAAGCAGCCAGACTACGTGGCTACTTTACAATACCGACTTTACAGTACACGTGGCTGCTTTACAGTAGCCTCGTGCATCTTAGTAGGCTTACTTATGCGAGCCTAAATGTAGCCTAAAGTCAGCCTAAAGACCAGCTAAGCGGCAGCAATGCAACTAACCCACCAATGATGTTCGAAGTCAAACAGCACAACGGAATAGACGTCATCGACGGATATTTTGACCGGCAGCAATATGATGGCTTGACGAATTTCTACAACGCATCTTCGCAGCAATGTATGCAGATGCAACGGGGTGTAAGATCAGAAGCTTCCTGGAGATATGTCTAGTTTCCACGAGGCAAAGAACATCTCCGGAGGTAGATCGGAATTCCACAGGGTAGCAAAAATATCCGTAGGTGAGCAAAGCTTTTCGTGGATGAGCAGAGTTTCTGCAGATATCCCTCAGATATGTATGTAGCGATCCCTCGCATATTTCTGCAGAGAGATCTCAGAGAATGGCGATCCCTCAGATATTTCCGTAGAGAGATCTCAGAGATCTCTGTAGTTGATCAGATACCCCAGCAAGTGAACTGACAGCTACCGTTAGTGCTAACCTACACGATCCGAGAATCAGCCTGTGGTGCGCGCCGACGACCTCAGGGCTCCTCTCTCTCTCTCTCTATTACGTCACGCCAATGCCTAAGGACTGGTCACCACGGCAGACAACAGCACGCCCCGCCCCCGCCCCCACCCCCACCCCCACCCCATCCCAACCCGACCACGGCACTGACGCTCGGCGGCTTTCTCCTTCCATGGATTGTCGTGGTTGTCGATGACGTTGAAGCCCAGGTCCTCCTCGAGGTTGGAGTCCAGGTCAGGGTCCTCGAAGGACTGCAGTCTCTCAGGCGGAGCACGTGACGAGCCAGCCGCCTCCGCCTGTGGCAGTCATGTCGCGCGAGGTCAGGTCAGGTCACGGCCTATCGGATGAAGTTGCCCGATAAGAAATATGCGAGGTGGTCAGATTATTGGAGGATGTGCAGAAAAGCAGATATCGCAGACATGCCGATGCTTCGCACATTCCAACTTAGAGACCTCGGGTAACATCTGAAACATCCCTCTTATTTCTTCAGAGCTTCGTACCGTCAGCACGAGCTCGAGAAGCGCTTTTGTAATTGTCTTATTAACTCTGTATTAGTGCATATCCCTGTGACATTAGCTAGTGTTGTACCCTCGTCAAGCAGAAGATACACATGGCCAGCACACGATCGGCGATTCAATATCGCTTGATAAGAAATCTACCGGACTTAGGAGAACGGTGAAAACTAACAAACAATAAAAACACAGGCGACAAAGAATCGTGTATTACCATCAAACACCGCAAAATTCCAACATAGTTTCAGCATTGAATCGGCACGGATGTCGCAAAATCCAACACAGTCATTTAAGGGCATACATGACGATCTTACTATTGATGTACGTTCATCTCTCTTCAAAATTAGCAACCTAAACACTGTGACATGCTCGTCAGCTTGATATCGTTCGGGGCTACAAAAAAAAAACACAAACGCGCGCGCATGTACATATACACATATGGGCGCCAAATGACCCTGTAGTCGGCGCGCCCTTAACCCAATAATCAATGAAACGTTCATATACACACAAACGTACTGCCTCCTGCTCCTATATACTCGTATTAACTTAAACATCGTACCTAGCCCCTCATTCTGACATCGTTCGGATCTACCACAAAGCACACACCCACATACGCATACACTTCCTGCCCTGTGCTCGTATGCACTCTTACTATGCTCGTTTGATTGACAGAACATTTCTAAGTCGCAGTAAGCGTCCACAGCAAACTTGTTCAGAATTGACGTGGAAGATACAAACCCTACCGGCAGAGTCGGCAGCGGTAGAAAGTGGCCGCGGCCAGCGTTGGCCGCTCCGTCATGGCGGCACAGCATCCACAGTCTGACAGGGGGCGCTGGACAGGGCGCGCAAAGCCCGGCGCACACTGCAACAGTTCGCCGGCCGCCTGCCGCCGCGCGCGTCGGAAAGGACGCCTCAGGCTACGGAGTGGGGCCGGCGGCGGGCGGCTGCGGCCAACTGTGGATGTGTACACCGGGATTTGACGGGAACTTTGCTGGCGCCACCGCCGCCTCGGCCGGCCTTCCCAGATAGTTGAACAGTGTTGAACTCTGGGAGTTCAGGTGTCTGGGTGGCGGGTCGGTTGGATCACAATCTCGAATCGCGAATTCGTGGTGATTGGTGTATTTAGTCTGAAGTTTCAATAACTTTGAAGCAAGTTATTGAAACGAAAGAGAGTAAGCAAACTGGATATCCAGCAATGAACGTAATCTTATAATTGCATTGCTTACACTGAGGCTGAAATGGATAGGTTTGTACCGTGAAATTAAGGGGTACCTCTGAATAATTTTTGAAGATTTCATGGCGCATGTGAAATTATTTCCCGCCTTTGCAGTCGTAATTAGCATGAAGCTTGATGGTCTGGTTGTCTATAGCGCATGGCTGGATGACATGGAAGGGTTGAAAGGTGAAAACAAAGCCATTTATAGTGTCGTCAAGACCTTATGATTAACATCAGTGAACAACTAGACTGAATTGAGCATCAAAAACATCGTACCTACCCTCAGCGCTAGACTATCAAAAGTTGATTCCACATCTGGTTATCGCACGGGCGGTCGGCGGGCTCAGTTCCCGTTCCAGCGGCCACGTGGGGTCGCCCACAGCGGGGCCGCTCGCCAGAGCGAACCAGCCAATCACAGGCCGAGCCGGCGGACCGGCGACTTTTGAGGAGACGCTACCAGATGCGGCGGGTGCTGAACTTTTTCAACAAGCCTCTAACAGTGCGAAATTCCCATGAACTGTGGCGGTGTACACCTGGCTTAATCTGGCCACCGGCGGACGCATAAATCGAACTTGACTCGATGCAAATTGTTCAGGCCCGCTTCACACCACTGCAGTTCACGGGAACTTTGCACTGAAACGATGTAGCACACGCTGTTCGGTCGGTACGTGCTACGATTTGACGTATGCTGTTGTGGTACGGTTTGACCCATCTTATTCGGTGGTTGCCATGATGTGATCTGACAAATACTGCTAGACGCATTACGATGTGACATGTTGTTAACCTGCGTTTAACATGTACAGCCAATTGGCTGATTGCAAATGATGAGCCTGGTAGCATGACATATGTCACACGCTAACATGCGGCCACCCAAGAGCAAACTGTGCTGCCGTTCAAATGCGGTGGGACCGGTTTCTTTGTGAGCGCACGAATAACACCCGACTCCTGTGCAGTGTTCCAGTGCTCTGCTTGCCCGGAATGTAGGCAGCGAAGCATGCGCACAGTAGCCATAGCTGGAGAGGAGCGTTGTGTATTCTCGGCAGCGCGCGACTGCGGAACACAAGACTACCAGCGTCGCAGGTGCCCGTGGGTGGGTCTCGTTGTCACGCCCCGTGGGGATGGCACCCATCGCGCAGTACTCGGTCCGCACAAATCGAAGTGTCACTGCGCTGTTTTCGCCAGCGAGGAGTTCTCCTGTGCACGTTCCGGAGCAAATACGCCTTTTTTCTGCACGCGCCAAGGACGGGGGCGATCGGCGGTGGGTGGTGCGGCGGCGGCCGCCGCTTCTGGTCAGAGAGCCGAAACTCCGGCCAGAACTCCAGCAGGAACTCCGACCGGAACTCAACAGCTGGTCATGACGCATGGTCGGCACGGGGCAGAGCGCAGCTCCCATACCGGCCAGATTACGCCACCGGAGCGACGCCGCAAACACATGCGCGCCACTCAAAAGTTGTTAATTGTAGTCAGCTCGTCCAACTGGAGGCTTGCGCAATAGTAAGATAACCACGTCCATTATCGAGACAAAGGTTGGGCTGGCGGCAGCACCAATGCCAAGGTTCGCGCGGCACCACAAGACAGGCGATGCCACACGGGCCATTAGTTCTCCTCTCTGAGGTTTTTGCCGACAGTGTGCCAACAGCCGCGGTCTACCACACGTGAATGTCATAAATAACTGGGGCCAGTAAGGAGAGAGCCAGGCAGGCATCCTAGCTGATGGTTTCGTAACGGAAGTGTTTGGCCAAAGCGAATCTTTCTACTTCTGCCAGATAGTCAACTTCAAGTATATATCAATCTACAGTGCTCAGAATCCCCATAGAATATACGCTCCCACATCCCCGACTTATCCTCATTCCACCTTGCGACGCTGAAGTGCTGCCATTCACTGAATGTCTTCGAGACAGCTCGTATCCATTTTTTCTGAGTTTAGATTTGCGCATGCACATTGCATAGCAAGAATTCACCTAGAAACCATAATATTCCCAGTCGCTGCGCCGTGGTTGAGCCCATACCACACATCCTACCGATTATAGGCTTCTGGATGGCTCAGCACTACCCATTATAGGCTTCTGGATGACTCAACACTACCCATTATAGGTTTCTGGATGGCTCAACACTACCCATTATAGGCTTCTGGATGGCTCAACAGCAGACGAGCACGTTTGGAAACATAATCGCCGCTCGTACCAACTGCACAAACACAAGTTAGTATCAGTGTTGTGCATTTAATCTGAGGAAAGAAGCTTCCTGAATAATGCAAGCCGCAGCAAAGCTTTAAGTTCCAAATATGCCTTTGTTCATCAGCAAATGGTTTTTTTGTTCTCTCTCTCTATATATATAGATTGATAACCTTCAGCTTCCAAACGTAATCACACCCAGATGCAAACTCGGAACATCTGAGATTGTGGGATAGTTTTGTGAGGTGCAATTAAATTTGTAAAGTTCATGACGAAACGTGTCCTTTAATTATTTATCTGATTAAAGCAGACTTCGGAAGGATTCACGGCTGTTCCCTTGTCACCACGAATTATGCGCCCTTTCGAAGGTGGGTGTCATATGCTACATCCCCTCAGACACAGAAACAGACCATCAGGCCCACTCTGCATTTGCGCATACTGTGCTGATCCAGTCTGGCACATCTGAGAAAGCATACTCACAGCTGCTGTCAGAACATTCTTGAGCATCACCATAAAGGCGACGTGGGGCGCGTCCTGTCCTATTCTCAAACAGGAGGAAATCGTCTCCCCGTCCTCCATCTCAAGCAGAAATATCTCTGAGAATAATAAATGACAGAAGGTAGATTATTCTCACAGATAATTCCGTGTGCTTTTGGTGCAAGGCAGAAGATCCGCTCCTGTCTGGTGACAGGTAAATACAAGCCGCCCTCTCCCTCCTCCTCTGTTTGTGACGCCTGTGGATGTTCTTGAAAGCAGCCGAATGCATGCCTCCTGATGCATCGGATTGCACCAGAGCAGCATTTTCAAATTGTGAATGGGCGTCAGAACCGGTCCCGTGTCTGAGGTGTGCGTTTCACAAAGCCCGCCGTGGGAAGAGTGCAGAAGCCGTGGGGGACAAAGAGAAAAGCCGCCATCGCCCGCTCCTGACTTCGGTGGATTTTAAGATGAGGCCTATGTATGCTCTGTTTATGCATAGCGTTGCGTGGAAAAACAACTTTGAATGACTTATGCCTCCTAGCTTTGTTCTGCGGCTCCGAGATGCAATGCCAATGGGTCCAACAGGTGACCTGCCACAGTTGGCATAGCTTTTTCTTTATCTGAGGAACACTGCCATCTGCTAGGGTTATGGCGTTTGGATTAAAAACCTACATTAAGCGGGTTTATGCTTCAACCGGTGCTTGACATAGCATTCGTGAATCGAGCACTACCAACGCGAGGTAGCAGGTGGAAAACGCAGCACCGCAAACGAAGACACTGGTATAAGTGGCATCCAGGTTGAACCTTAGTTGTGTATGTGAATGTGCAAATTGAAAGTTTGGAATAGCCCGAAGGGAAAAAAAACAAAATGCTTGGAAAGCCTTAAGGTAGAAACCTAGGCACAATTTCAGGGATATTCGTCCGTGCAAGGAATATCCGTCCGTTTAGGGGATATCCTTCCGCTTCTGCCAAATTGAATCCAGCCTACCAGCTGGGGAAATATGGTACATGTTTGTGTGATATGAGAGTGGAGGAACTGGCTTTGGACTCCATATTGAGTGTTCAAGTTGTGCCCTGGTTTGTGGGTGGGGTGGGAGCACTGGTTTGTGGGTGGGGTGGGAGCACTGGTTTGGGGGTGGGGTGGGGAAGAGCGATGCGTGTTCCGGCGAGGTGATCAGCCCGCCCGTTCCTCTGGATGCTCATGTGGCCAGGGACCCAGAGCAGTGTGAGTTGGAGGTGGGTGTGGTGTCTGCGTGGTGGATGTGTGTGTGATTGCGTGCAGTGTGTGGTGCGGGGTATTGGGGATGGGAGTGAGGGTGTCAACGGAGGAGCTCGAGTCGGTGCAGATGTTCGTGGGTGTGGTGATGTGGTGTTCGATGTGCTATGGACGAGTTGGCATGGTCACTAACTCTGCTGGGCGTGCCGAATGGTGTGGTGTTGGCGTGGTGTGACCAGTGTTGGGCCCACAACACTATACGCCGCTCCTGTGCCATCGTTTATGCGGAAGGGGCCAGTGTAGAAGCAGGTGTGTTGTGGTGTTCGCTAATTTTGATTTGAGTTGCGATGGGAAGGAGTAGGTGTTTGCGCTGTCGGAATGGATACTAATTTTGGGTGCTTCATGTGTCAGAATGGAATCAGTGTGCATAATCGGGTCGGGTGTCAGGTCCAGGAATTTCAATGTCGCGGTAAGGACCTGATTAAATTGAATAGCAAGGTAGTATTTTTACCACAGTCACAACCGGAGATGCAGTGCAGGATATTTAATTGCTTAGCGCAGTGCTGTTTAAGATGCGTAATCACGTTGAGGATAAATACATTTATGTGCCCAGAACGATTTCATGGCATATCATTGTTTGGCGAGGGATCACTTGGTCACCAAGCTGAAGCAGAGGGATGGGGGGGGCGGAGTATGTGTGAAACCACACGAGGAGCACTGTTGCCAATTTAGTGGGGGAGATCTGCAACCCAGAGGAGGCGCCCGGCGCCGTGTGCAGGCCGTGACGTGACGATTCAGGCGGGTGGTGCTACTGTAGCGCCCGGGCGGCAGGCAGAACGCCGCAGAGAAATCGGATACATGCCACGTGTGAAGTTTATGGAGCGCACAAGCGCAATGATGCCCTGGTCTCGTATTGGAAAATATGATGGTGGAAGTACTAATAAGGAGTCGCAACGCTCACGGGAGTGAAGGGGAATGTACATAGAGCAGCGCATGCATGTTTTTAGTCGTGCTCCTGAGTGGACATACGCCAGGTTAACGACGTACATTACCTATTAACCCTCTCCCGTGCACGGCATCCTGTCATCTCCCCTAGTGCGGAAGGGGATGTTGCTATCATCTGCCCTAGTGTTTACACACGAAACGTGCTAACAAGCCGAAACATAGCAAACGAATATCACATAGCAAACGGGTTTGTGGCGAGATATCATGGTTGACACCCAGTGTTCATACCCTGAGTTATTATTTGACCTTCAAGCTCAGTTTAAAAGCCAAATTTTCACACACAAAAACAAATATATAGAAGTTTTAATTCCACCATGGCCTGCAGCGGCGCTTTCAGTTGTCCCGCCAGTTACAGTAATGTTGATCAGATGATTTCTTGTTGCCTTTTAATATCGACAACGTAGCACATCTTAGGCTACATCTGAATGGACAGGATACGGCTCAGATGAAAACAAGTCAATGACTTTACCAATTAAGATTATTGCGCCTTGTCCAAACGACAACGTTTTATTGTTTTAGGAGAATAATGAACGTTCAGTTCGAAATGAGGGCCCAATAGTCCAGGCTCTTTAAGCAAAATTCATTCCAAGGTTAACTTCGGTTAATGACCTCGAAGTTCGCTGGAGAGTTCAATAACTGATGCGGCTATGCTAGGCCAGTTTTCAATTACCTAAAACGCCGAGCATCTCACCGTTATCGACATCATGCGATTACAAATGTGCCAAAATTATACATTTAATTTTTAAAGTAATTGAAGTTTTATTGTATTCTGCCGTACTGACCTGACACGATCTGGATACTTTTTGAGAAAAGTAACGGAGAAAGTGCCCATTGTTTGTGCAATAAATGGTGGAACTGTTGGACAATTTTTACGTTATCCGAAAACCCTAAGAGGGTACATTAACCGCCAGACACTGGCAAAGACCAAAGTAGAAGGCCCAAATAAGTCGCTACATCAGCAGCTTCCACACACTAATTGACGCTTCCACAATGCATGTCTCAGTATAATGGCATCACCCTTTAGCCGAGCAAATCAACTAAATCCGTTACCGATTTCAGCTGAGATGAAATATTTTCTCAGATTTTAATTTATTACAAAACTCTACTTGCTCTAACATCCGTAATGTCTTTTGGACTACCCATTCAAACAGACGTGATATTTCTGACGAACTCGTTAATATCTCGTGTAATGTGGAGGCACCATACCATACTACAACATGAAAGACACAATGTTGCACATCTAGGTTCTGTTGACGTTCAGGGTCATCTGAATCCCTTCACAGGCGCATAATTCCATCATATTGCAAGAACTCTCTTCGCGAAAATGACATGTGTTTTACATTTCTGTTTTCCATGAATACATTCAATGTAATTAACTACATTACATTAACCTAATAAATAACTATGATTATTTAAAGTTAATTCAACCATCTTTCATGGCCTTGATAAAAAACTGTCGCATTCAATATCGATTACAATGTCAGTTCCCTGTTTCAACTCACTTTCAGCTTACCGATTCCATCAGATTGTGAAGTGTGTTTTTTTAGCATTGTTCAAAGGGTTTTCGATTTCAACTTCACCTAAGCCCAACATCATTTGAAAGCATTAATGACAGCAAAATGGATATATATCATCCATTGTGCTTTTCAGCTCGCATGCAAAAGGAGTCACTGAGCATGACAGCAAAATCCAACGCTAAAAGCTCAGTAGGCGGCTAAGACATAATGAATGTCAATTTGACCTTTTACTGTTCATACATGAGCGAAGCTCCATTGCTGCTTTGGAGCGTGTGTCCACAGTCAGGGAGAGCAGAAGCAGGTCACGTTTGCATCAGCAGCATGCACACTTCAGGACCAGCAGCTTGTGCCACTTGTCACAATATTGACGGAGGTGAAATCGGGGAGTGTGGACGTGAGATCCATGAGTGTGGACATTGAGGCCCCGGGAGTGTGGACGTGAGATCCATGAGTGTGGACATTGAGGCCCCGGGAGTGTGGACGTGAGATCCATGAGTGTGGACATGGCCTCCGGAGTGTGGACATGGCCTCCGGAGTGTGGACGTGAGATCCATGAGTGTGGACATTGAGGCCCCGGGAGTGTGGACGTGAGATCCATGAGTGTGGACATTGAGGCTCCGGGAGTGTGGACGTGAGATCCATGAGTGTGGACATGACCTCCGGGAGTGTGGACGTGAGATCCATGAGTGTGGACATGACCTCCGGGAGTGTGGACGTGAGATCCATGAGTGTGGACATGAGGCTCCGGGAGTGTGGACGTGAGATCCATGAGTGTGGACATTGAGGCCCCGGGAGTGTGGACATGAGATCCATTGAGTGTGGACATGAGGCTCCGGGAGTGTGGACGTGAGATCCATGAGTGTGGACATGACCTCCGGGGCTGGACGTGAGATCCATGAGGTGGACATTGAGGCTCCGGGAGTGTGGACGTGAGATCCATGAGTGTGGACATGAGCCTCCGGGAGTGTGGACGTGAGATCCATGTGTGTAGACGTGAGATTCGTATAGTGGCATATCCGTTGCCATCAGCGGGCTGATTCCAACGTGTACAAGAGCCTAGAATATATAAAGATGGGCAGAGATACAATTTTAGCCAGCCAGTTCTTATTTTGCATGAGTGCTAACGATCAAGTGTGCCTGATGACCACCAGAATCTCTTTTTCCCAACTGGATTGACTATCATTTAAACGTCCATGCCTTTCAAGGCCACTTCTTGGTGCTGATTTCGCAGGTGATCAGCAGCGGGTTGACATGCCTGGCGGCCGCCCGCGTCGGGGAGCGGGCACATACTGGCTGCAGCCTACCTCACTCGGTACCTCGCGCCCACACACACACCACCGACCAAAGCGCCGCACCGCTACACGGCGAGTGGCCGTGAAACAAAGGAGCAGTTTCGTTCGGCTGAGCTGTTTCGCGCCTGTCACCGTCACGTTCGGTGTGCGCGGGCACAAATCGCCGGCGAGCGCGCCTCCACGCCACGTCAGGCGGGACGGACCGCCCCCGCCCACACAGCTGGGCTCTGCGGTGCCTGCCGGTGCCGCCCCCGCCCACACAGCTGGGCTCTGCGGTGCCTGCCGGTGACGCCCCCGCCCACACAGCTGGGCTCTGCGGTGTCTGCCGGTGCCGACACAGCTGGGCTCTGCGGTGCCTGCCGGTGCCGCCCCCGCCCACACAGCTGGGCTCTGCGGTGCCTGCCGGTGCCGCCCCCGCCCACACAGCTGGGCTCTGCGGTGCCTGCCGGTGCCGCCCCCGCCCACACAGCTGGGCTCTGCGGTGTCTGCCGGTGCCGACACAGCTGGGCTCTGCGGTGCCTGCCGGTGCCGCCCCCGCCCACACAGCTGGGCTCTGCGGTGCCTGGCGGTGCCGCCCCCGCCCACACAGCTGGGCTCTGCGGGTGCCGGTGCCGCTGCCCACACAGCTGGGCTCTGCGGTGCCTGCCGGTGCCCCGCGGCTCTGCGGTCCCCGGTGCCGCCCACACAGCTGGGCTCTGCGGTGCCTGCCGGTGCCGCCCCCGCCCACACAGCTGGGCTCTGCGGTGCCTGCCGCCCTGCCCACACAGCTGGGCTCTGCGGTGCCTGCCGGTGCCGCCCCCGCCCACACAGCTGGGCTTGGGTTGCCGCCCCGCCCCACAGCTGGGCTCTGGGTGCCTGCCGGTGCCGCCCCCGCCCACACAGCTGGGCTCTGCGGTGCCTGCCGGTGCCGCCCCCGCCCACACAGCTGGGCTCTGCGGTGCCTGCCGGTGCCGCCCCCGCCCACACAGCTGGGCTCTGCGGTGCTGCCGATGCCGACACCTGGGCTCTGGGTGCCTGCCGGTGCCGCCCCCGCCCACACAGCTGGGTCTGCCGGTGCCGCCCCCGCCCACACAGCTGGGCTCTGCGGTGCCTGCCGGTGCCGCCCCCGCCCACACAGCTGGGCTCTGCGGTGCCTGCCGGTGCCGCCCCCGCCCACACAGCTGGGCTCTGCGGTGCCTGGCGGTGCCGCCCCCGCCCACACAGCTGGGCTCTGCGGTGCCTGCCGGTGCCGCCCCGCCCACACAGCTGGGCTCTGCGGTGCCTGCCGGTGCCGCCCCCGCCCACACAGCTGGGCTCTGCGGTGCCTGCCGGTGCCGCCCCCGCCCACACAGCTGGGCTCTGCGGTGCCTGCCGGTGCCGCCCCCGCCCACACAGCTGGGCTCTGCGGTGCCTGCCGGTGCCGCCCCCGCCCACACAGCTGGGCTCTGCGGTGCCTGCCGGTGCCGCCCCCGCCCACACAGCTGGGCTCTGCGGTGCCTGCCGGTGCCGCCCCCGCCCACACAGCTGGGCTCTGCGGTGTCTGCCGGTGCCCACACAGCTGGGCTCTGCGGTGCCTGCCGGTGCCGCCCCCGCCCACACAGCTGGGCTCTGCGGTGCCTGCCGGTGCCGCCCCCGCCCACACAGCTGGGCTCTGCGGTGCCTGCCGGTGCCGCCCCCGCCCACACAGCTGGGCTCTGCGGTGCCTGGCGCCAGTGCCGCTGCCTACCAGCTGGGCTCTGCGGTGTCTGCCGGTGCCCACACAGCTGGGCTCTGCGGTGCCTGGCGGTGCCGCTCTCGCTCACATATCTTCAAAACTACCGCTTCCTTGCAGTGATCCGTTCAGAGAAACCATATTCCCAATTGATTGTCTCCGACACCCAGCGATACAGATACATTTTATTTTTTTTAAAGTTTGTTTATTGATGTATTTATTTATTTATTTATTTATTTATTTATTTATTTATTTGTTGATTTATTTATTTATTTATTTATTTATTTATTTATTTATTTATTTACTTATTTATTTATTTATTTATGTATTTATGTACTTATTTATTTATTTATTTATTTATTTAGTATAGGTTATCATCAACCGGTAAATGAGCCCAATAGCAGGTGAAGTCAGATAGATAAAAGAATAGCAAATAGTGCGTGTCATTGTAGTTACCTTGGATTACAGCATATCAAATAAGAGTAGGGTCAATACATTTATTCATGTCGTTTCTGTCCTCACATCGGTATTGTTATTATCTACCAGGCGTCGAATTGTAACTAAATGTATCTGTCCTCACATCGGTATTGTGAGTATCTCCCAGACGTCGGATCGTAACTAAACGACGTCTCTGTCCTCACATCGGTATTGTGAGTATCTCCAATACGTCGGATCATAATTGAATGTCGTCTCTGTCCTTACATCGGTATTATATCTCACAGACGTCGAACCGTAACTAAATGTCGTCTCTGTCCTCACATCGGTATTGTGAGTATCTCCCAGACGTCGGATCGTAACTAAATGTTTTAAAGAAAAGGAGCACGGCCTATCGCCGTTCGCGTTTCTACGACTGTCCCACCATCTGCCTTGTTTCTCATTGTGGGACATGCAGGCGCAAACGTGGGCCAAAAGTTCAATCCAAACAGCGTCGCGCTGCCCCCAGTCAGAGTCTGGCCTGCTTACAATCACGCCATGCTCCCCATCTAACCGGATCATTTCGCAATTTAATCGACCAGACTTCGGAGCTAATCGATTCCTTTCAAGGACCGAGTTTCACTCGATTGCTAACTGATTGCTTGATTGATTGCTAACTTGCGGTATCTTGAGATTTCGGCCATTCCGTCTTTCCATGTCAGTCGTTTTCAGTTTCAGTCGGGTTTTGCGTTGCTCTGTGCATAAATGGAGGACCAACACTTGATCAACAAGGGTGGAATAATTCGGCTTTATTTTCACTGGCATGGGCTGGTTAGCTGCTTGCTGCGTGATTTTTTTCAGCACCAATGAGAGTCTGTCACGTAATGGAGAAGCTGTCATATGCTGTGTAAAGACATCCCACCTATTACTGCTGACGTCATCCAATCTGAACAAGGGAAGCATGGTGTGTGATGAATATAGTTGTCCCATCGCACACATATTCCCCAACCATCCTTACGTGAACAACGATTTGTCAACTTGGAAAATCAATGAATAGACGAAAACACTGTTAACCCTCACGGTGTCAGAAGGGTCAATTTGACCCCTTCCCGTCAGATTTTCTTAGATAGCTCCCAAGCCGTTCAAGATGTCGGTTTGAAATTTGGTATAGCCTCGGACGACTGATAAGCGTACCTTTTATCAAATGCTACACGACTGGGCTATGAAGACCTCGGAGCCAGGGCAGGTTAAATCTCGGAGCTAGGGCAGGTTAAATCTCGGAGCTAGGGCAGGTCAAAGTCAGCTCACGACCTCGCCTCAATGCGGTTCTTCGATGTACATCGAAACATCTTCCATGAATATACCGTTACAATTAAAGATGACATTTGATTGTATATTAGAATGGTCAGATTTTTTTTTGTGCAGGGTGAGGTGGGGCGTGAGGCAGGGAGTTTTGATTTGGCGTATGACTTTTTGGTACCCAGAAGCCTCGCCAGTTGTGGGCGGAAATAAGTTTGAAAACCTCACCACGGGAAGGTACTCATCTTTAAAAGTTTTCGAACGCAAAAAAATGTCTATCCGTTTGCTAAACGCTTGGACTGACGTCTTTGATCGAGGCATGACGCTTCCAGACCATGGGCATAGGAGTGCAATCAACTACCAGCATGCTGCAGTGTTTATTTTAGACCAACCTGCTGGCAAGGTATTCGTGGGCGGTGTCACTGGATCGCAGCATTCTCTTCGTGTAAGTATACATGAGCATGCACGATTGCAGTATTCGTAGTGATTAGGCAACCGAAATTGTACAACCATAGCGGGCTACTTCATTTTCCGACCCACAGTGGTTTTACCATCTACAGGTCTTTGCGACCCACAGTGGTCATACCACATGCTGGTCTTTCACCGAAGTTATATATTGCATATAACGGCGTGCCACCGATTAAGATTAATTCACATCGATGTGTGCAAGAGATCTTGATAGAAGACGACGAAGACGTACACTCGACCTGCAATCGTACCAAGCTACCACGCAAAACGTTCCAAAGTTGTGAAGCACGACACGAAAGGAGCAGAGTTGTTTAAAGCCACCATTACCAAGGCTACTTCATTCATCACACCGAGACAATTTCACACCGCACAAAGGGTGCGGAACACATACACTACTGCATCGCATAGTGAAGACCCGCTGACAAGGAGTCAGGTGCGGGGAAAAATCAGTGATAAAGTAGACAACATGTGATGGTACACAGAGCGTACCACCAACATATCATGATAGCATGTGATGA
This sequence comes from Ashinkailepas kermadecensis, assembly GCA_034440615.1. NCBI lineage: Eukaryota > Metazoa > Arthropoda > Thecostraca > Neolepadidae > Ashinkailepas > Ashinkailepas kermadecensis. Next base: position 55,076 of record JAOTOM010002232.1, read on the forward strand.
CATCTGCAATTTCTGTAAGATTTCTGTCCGCTGTTATATGCCAGGTGTATGCGGACGAGCAAGAGCTATTTGTATCAAATACCAAATATGGAAAGCTCTAGAAGTCAGTTTTCAACATCCAGTTGCTGGTGCCTTCAATTGTTATACAGTGAGGGAACAGATCACAGATGGATTGCGATGGCCGTATGCTGAACTAAAATGTATTTGTGTCTACCTAACAATTGAAAGGAAGACCAAAATACTAACGACAAAATGTCCGTAGAAGTGCATAAATCACACCCGTTCACTCCTCGACGTCCCATAACATCATTTCACACGTTCCATGAACCAGAAGCCAAGTCGAGTTGAGCGATCCTGAGAACTTCCAGTGACCCGGTGGCCGCCAGTCCTCCTCCCCGATGGACGCATGGCCGAGTCCTCCCACCGGTCCTGTGGTTGTCACGTCACGCTACAGTACGCCATTGCGCCCTACCATGGCGATGCCGGCGGCCGTCCTCATCTTTCCCTTTGGGGTACGGACAACACGGGAGCCTACCAGGTACTGCCGCAGTGGTCCGGAGTTACCACCGATTCCCAGTGAGTCGGTCTGGCGCTGACTGACGTACAGCATGAAGCGCGCCGACACAGGCAAGAGCTGCTGACAAGGCTGATGCGCCTGGTGTTACAACGCCAACTGGACCGAGCAGGTCTGCACCACCAATGAAGCCATCCGACCGCCGAGCGTGGCCGCCATGCTCGAGAAGAAATGAATCGGGTCGTGTCGATGCATCTGATCCGTCCTGTGTTGTGCTGAACTCTGTCGCCGCACTGGTCGGATCGTGATCACTTGATCGCGCGAAAGTGAGGTGTGGATCACGCTGATCTCGTGTGACGACACCGGGTGAAATGTGGCCGCAGGACGCCGCTTAACAATCACAGCTGCTGCAGCGTATAGCGGCACCGGGTTCGGCTATTGGGTGCCGGCATTGACATCTATATTCACGAGACGGCCGAAATAGATTTTTGTTCGTTCCACACGGCAACGCTGAAAAGGGGAAAACAAGGCCAGGCAGGTCGGTGAATGACCGTTATTGGGTATGTTTGATACTGCCTCCGTCGTTAGCTCCTTCAGGGGCGTAGCTGAAAGCATGGGCGTTAATTTATGAAAATTATTTGGCGGATGCACAATGCATGTAGGTAATGGGCGGGCCCAAATGGATTCGGGGCACACTACATAAGGTCCCATGTTAAAAGTTGAAATGATTGGGGGAAACCAACATTGACGGGTACTTGCCCCATCAAAAGTAGGTATACAAAACAGCACCCCTGGCTGAGAGGGTCATGGCTCCCTTGTACAAGGGCGGACTGGGTCGTTACACCGGTCTGGATATCTTCGGACAGCCGGCCCGAGAAAACCGGTCGGGGTGGTATTTTTCAATGCAGGTATGTACCATCCCACTGGCGGCACCGGCCCATCATTATTATTCGAGTGCCCGATTGGTCAATCCCTGCCCTTTGGAGTCAAATTTTACATTATATGGGCATAAAGTGGCCTAAATATGGGCATCACATTTAACGGCGGAGTTAAACTTGTTAATGGTGGGAGTCTCCTCCGACCAAGCCCTGTCCGCCGGGGGAGGAGAGGGGGAGGCGTTGCGCCCGGTTGTTCAGCGGGACCTCTTCTGGTCAAACCTTCTCTCGTCAAGTGACCTCCCAGGGGCGGGTCCAGAAACCAGTTTTGGAGGCCAAGGTCTGCTTGGGGATAGCAGAATCCATAAAGTTGCACTATTTTCAAACATTACTCGGATTTGGCTTGCGTTCGGCCCAAAAATGGTGTTTTAAAATTAACTTCCTCATAAAAGTTGTCTATGTTATCTTGAAAGCCCAAGAGTATGCCAATTGTTGTCTTGTTTTGGGGCGCATGGCCGAATCTCGCCCTGGATTCACCTACTGCTACGGGGAGAGGGTGGCTATATATTACTTCAGTTATGCCAAATGCTTGAGAAAACTACATTATCGAAACATTATGCCGCTCGTTTGGGGCCAGCGAACTGCTTGGGGCAGCATCGATTGGCATGAAAGCACCCATCTTATTTCAATAACATTAACATGTCTAGGAAGCCTATGGTGAAAATGTACATATTTCGACAGAATATTGATCTGGCATGCAACCCAATATGTGGCGTTCATGCCCAAGAAACCAGGTGCGTGGTGTTAAGCTTCAGACCTTGCTAAAAATGCATTGGGCCTTGTGGCGTTTCATAGCCTTCTGCCCCACTGATGAAGGTGGCGCTGGTGACAGCGGGAACTGCTGGCCTGCTGACAGCAGCGCGCTGGTCGCCTGTCTAGCTAACATTATAGGTCAACGAGTACCGAGACTGGTGGTGGCACCCACCAACCAACAATATATTACATAGTAAACGATGTCGCCACCACCAGGTCTGGTCCATCGACAGGCGCGGCGCACCAGCCTTCAGCGGGAATGATAGTTTTTCATCAAATAGTGGCGCTTTAGACATACAATGAAAAAGCAGGCGGGTATTTCAAATCGTATCATGCAAATTACACCGCTGAAAAAAAATCGACTAAACTTAGGTTAACGTGTTCGAAAATAAAGTTGTCTACAAGGCAATATCAGGGATTGTAAGGCAAGTATGTGACCCATTTCAACTATTATTTCCCATAAAGAAAAGGGAAGCAACAGGTCGAGAGAGGAAAAACTGCTGCCTTCGTTCAATCATACTTTCTTAACTTGTAGCTGTGACTTCATTCTGAAGCTATGACCGCTTCTTGCGCCGCAACTGCATTTACACCATGCGGGAATATCACGAAAATACCCTTTGGGCGAAATGAAATAGGACACTTGCATGGACTTTTCACTTACGAGTGAGTCATGAAGAAAATGCAAAATGTCCGTGTAAATTTAGACGACAGTGATGAACCAAGGAGCGCTTCTCTGAAAACTTTCACGAAGCACATCAAAATGTCCTGAGGTAATTTCGCCCGGCTCTGAATATCGCCATTCAATGACTGCCAATTTAATGTTAGTACCTGATTATTTCTATTTAAAAAAACCTGTCAGCTTGATTGGTCGCCAGAAAGTTAACTTCCTCTAATGCAATAAAGTGGAAGAATGCAGCGAGTGATTGGACTCTTCCGACGAGTGCAGGACCGTCGGCCAACTGCCCCGGCACCAGCTCCGGTGGGTCGGCGCGTCATCACCGACCACCGCCGCGGCAGCCGAGGGCGGCCACTGACCTGTTTGGAGGCTAGCCCTGCGGCCGTTGCCATGGCTGCAGCCCGCAGCCGCCGCCGCCGGGGATCTGAGGAGTCCGACACCGCCGCAGCACGCACTCCGAAACCGACCGACCGGCCGCCGGCGCCGCACGGGCCGAGACTCGAGACTGCGGCGCACGTGTCTCCGAGCCGGAGCTCGGCTCCTGACCGGCCGAGGTGCTGCACGGAGGCGAGACTGCGCCTCGGGTGCACCGGCTCTGGCAGTGTCTCGCCACGTGAAGCCGCCGACCGCCGGCCGACACGCGTCGCCCCTCCTCGGCCGCAGAGCGAGAGAAGCACTGGCCGGCCGGCTACCGGCGTCGGGCCGGGCGGCTGTGTGGTGCACGCGGTCACCGACTCACTGGCATTGTGCACCCCGCGTGACGACCGCGACGAGTGATTGCAGTCCGACATGGGCCGGCCGATTCGGCATCGCGATGCCACACCGTGAACCCAAGCCACCAGATCGTCTTCGGCTGAATGACAGGAGGCACGCACATGAGTGCCTACGTGGAAAACTGCAAAGTGTTATCCCCGTGCATGCAGTGATTGGGCATAGAGCATGAACCGGGAGTTAATTATTGCTCTGCATGCACCATTGCCGCTGTGCTGAGTGCGATCGAGTAGTCACGTGAACCGGTTTGCCCTCGGGCAGTGGCGGCATCCGAGTGCGCCGAGTTCGGATCCGCGCGCCTACGAGTTGAATCTCAGTTGACACACACTAACCAGGACTACATCAAGCATGGGTGTGGGGGCCAAACCCCACCCCTGTCCAATTTTTTTTGTTGCGATGTGTTCCTCCCCATGTATTTTGTTTCCTCCAGCCTCAGCTGTTTAAAATACCTGTGTATTAATTCCGACAAAATCATACTTTTTCATCTTTGTAGTGAAAATACAAATATAACAGAATCAGCAAAAATATTAGCAACCCATCTAGCCAATCAACAGATGGCTTCACAAACCTTCTGTCGGCACAAAATATCAGGGTGGCGAATAAGCACGCGTTACTAATTTCTGCTTTCAGATCATTCGTGAATAGCATAAATCTTGACCAGCTCGTGTTTTACCTTGAGTGGATAATCGTGGTGACTTTATACCGCGGCAAATTTGCATTATCTACAGGCCTTATGCGTCTTAGGTTGTCTTATCCTGGGCCTATGTAAATACATCTTGAACAAACGTGACTCTGGGTGGCCTTCGGTAACCTCAAGAGGGGCGTCAATTAATCAATCAAATAACTCGGTGAATCATTGCGTTCCCATTTTTGGGCATGCGAAGTCCAAAACGGGCACGCTGTCTCATGGAGCATCCAAAAGTGGGCACGTAAATTTAAAAACCAATAACAGTAGTCAAAGCTTCCCCACAAAATATACCTGCACTAAATGTAGAGAAAAGCACCCAACATGCTTAGCTGACCCCAAAACTATTTTGTAAATGGTCCGTTGAAGCAAAACTTATACGGTTGGACTATGCTTTTTAATATATAGTGGCCAGGTGAACTTTTAACAAGCATTTTTACACAGCTTTAGACAAATGCATTCCGATCTTCAAACTCAAGGTTTTGTTTGAGGATGTTTCAACTTCTCATGAAAAAGACATTCTATCTTGCACGCTGGTCGCTAAATAAGCTTAGCATAATGCATTTAATACAAATGTATCTGGTTCAAGGCATGGGTTTTAGGTACCCATCACCGCATATTGTGGGATGGCTTAACAATGCTTAGTTAATCCCTAATAATGGCTTTCCCAAACACAAAGCTATTTCTTGGAGAATATGGTGCTGCTTATGAAATGTTAGAGAAGAGTTTTCCTTTTATATTCGGCATAGCCAATGCAGTTATTGTGGCATGCACCACAGCAACCTTCCTACCAGTTTTTATTCGACATTGCATGCCAGCAGGACTTTGGAGGAGTGGCCTTTTGTCCACTTCCATGACAAGGGTGTATGAAGCTAGTTTTGTCAGACCGGTTTTAACAATAGCTAGAACTGGCTATTACCACCGACAGAACAAAACCAGCCAAGCCTGATTGCTGTGGTAATTATATGACTTGGGAAATATCTTTTTGAATATTAGGGAAGGTGTAGTACCCAATTTTGGGCAGAACTTGGAACCTTCGAACAGCATTGTTAAAATTAGGGCACATAGCAGCAACAGCATTATTGCAAGCGCCACAAATGGGCAGATTTCCGCCCTATTCGGGGCATAAATCTGCCCCGAATATTACTTGTGTCCTGAATGTGATTTATGTGATATCCTGGAACTAACTACTATTTTACTAATGCACTAATAACTAATAGACGACGCTCTCCTTGCTGACAATTAATTTACACCGTCTCATTGCTACTCTGGAGATATATAATGTGCATGCGTGATTTTTTTTCTCAAGTTGTCCGCTTTCTTCTCAGCGGTTCAACGAAAGTTGTCAAATATTCAAGAGAATCTACATATAAATTAGCACGATGTGGCAACCAGCCCGATTTCATAACTTGAATACTGCAATGTTGTAATTACATCCAAATTTGTCCCCGAATAACAAGAAAACATGGGAACGGTTCATTTATGTCTCATCTTGCTACGATAAAGCCCATAATTTAACATCTTATGCTTTCCTGTTACAAGAGGGCAACGATAGCTAATAGACGACGCTCTTTTTGATGACTTTTAATTTACTCTGTCTCATTGCTACTCCGGAAATATATAATATACATGTGTGTTTTTTTCAAGCCGTCCGCTTTCTTCTCAGCGGTTTAACGGAAGTTGTCAAATATGCAGGAGAATCTACATCATATTTGTCAAATCTACCGGCATATTGTTAGCATGACTCTGGGCCTCATGCTCATCATAACTGAAAGAGGTAATTCAGGCCACAAATTACTGTATACGTCTACCGCGTGTCTTTGTCAACAGTGACAGTTTGCAGGTGAGATAAAACAAATATCAAATAACATGGCACGTGTAGCAGCATGCGCTCTGCAAAGTAACGATCTCGCAGCCAGTGGAACCGGATTGACATAACATGACATTATATATATATACAATCTACATCATATGCACGGGAACTCTCAGGGGTGTAGGATCCTATTCAGTTTGGATGGCTTCAGCCCCCCCCCCAACTTGCAGCTTACCCCCCCCCCCCACACACTTGTCAGCCAGCCCCCCCCAACTTTGGAAGTCAAACCCATGAAAATTCAAGCAATGCTGCATAAATGTCGAGTAAGATATACTATTCGTGTTCAACCTAGGTAGGTGTAAGATTGCCCAAAAAATATAGTGGGTGGTGACGATATTCTCTGGTGAATGTCCTCATTGATAAATTGAAATAGTACAAGCAATCTTATTTTAAGTTTTCCAAATCGATAATCACACTGGTCGTTTAGCACTCATTACAATGTAGAGCTTACTATGATGGTTACATGTTAATTCTTTTCGTACTGTTTTTAATCCGTTTTGATCGACGGAAATTTGAAGTATCATATATAAATATCATAAAACAATAATGAAATTAGGCACAATGCGAAGCGAACGTTGAAGTCTTTTCGGCACTGAGTGGATTCTCCATATTCGGTAATAGTTTTCGAGTAACCATTTCCTGATTAATTTGTCCCCGGATTGGCTAAGTACATGGAAAACCGAAAAAGGAAAATAATATTTATTAAATTAATGTTTTCTCCAAGATGTTAATTTAAAGTTGCTCATATCCGGGGAGAAATCGGTATTTCGTGGTACCCTAGGTTGATCGAACCAGGGCTGAGCCCCTCACCCCCAACTGACCTTGCGATCCTACACCCCTGGGTACTCTATGAATTAACAAGAAACAGGAGACACTTATCGCATCATATTATACACACACCATTGCGCGAAGTCATAGCCCCTGGCTACGACGAACGCGATGTCTGGGTGTTAAGTGTAGTGTGCAAATTCTAATTTCCAGTGATTCGACTATTTTTAGCTCGGCAACGTCTTTACATGTGCTTAATATATATATCTTGAAAGAAGCTGAGCTTATGGGTGTCTCTATATGACTGTGGGGTGTGTGGTCTCCTAGTGGTGTGTTTGGTGTCCTGTTTTGGGCGTCCTCAGGTGTTCGTGGGACCGCTCCCTGACAATACGTTTGGTCTCTCCACTGTATGTCACATTCATGTTTGCCTGTCGACATAGTAGGCACGTGATGCACTATGATCTTCAAAAGAGCAATAGCATATGGTTGATGGAAGAAGCTGTGCGTGGATGTACCCACGTGGATGTACCCACGCACATGTACCCACGTGGATGTACCCATGTACATGTACCCACGAACATGTACCCATGTGGATGTACCCACGCACATGTACCCACGTGGATGTACCCACGCACATGTACCCACGTGGATGTATCCGTGGATTAAGTAAGTATTTAGCTTCCTTAGGCTTGTTGTTTCTCTCACGAGGAATGTTTCTCCTTATGCATTGGGACAGGTTCAAATTCGATGGCAGGCACAGTAGTAATGTGTATTTGCAATGCCCGCATAAACCGTTGGCAAAGGCTGCAGCCAGATCGCTACTGGAGAAGGAATTCATGGGCACTCGCGGACGTTGTGCGCACCCAATTGACCTGAATACTATGTGGGTATCTTCGATCGCCTGATGTAACCCGGAGAACGCCGTGTTCTTACACCGACAACATGGAACAGCGATATGAGAGGCGAGCGGAAGATCAGGGCATATATATGGCGTTTTGCATTCCTTTCTGTCTTCACATGTGATGCAATCCAGAAGTTGACCAAAATATTCATGTAACGAGTAATCCATTTATCCCATGAACAAGACGATTATTTTCCACTTTTCTTGCCTCGAAATAATACTCGAAAGAGCCCATGTACTTGCTTTGCCAAGCCGTGGTTACCTGTTTGACAACAATGTAGATTTCGGAGACTTCTAAACCTGAATCTAGCTGGTTATGATTGTCTTCCGTGGAATAATCTTCATGGTATGATTTCGGCTTGTCTGAAGCACACACCCAGGGACGAGTAGTCTAGGGGTAAGTTGCCCGTCTCACAATCGAACGATTGTGTGTTCGAGTCTCACCTGTCGCTACTCTTCGCCCGCAGCCAGTCGGCGTGAGAGATTGGCGACGCTACATGACTCAACCGTCGACGTGTCGTAAAACCAATACCCCCCCCCCCCTCCTACATCATAAGGCATCAACAAATATTCACGCTATCTCAATTTAACATGTGTATCATGTTATAATTATATTCAAAAATAGAGACTGACGTATTGGTGAGCAAATAAATGATCAGTATTACAGTAGTAAATGCCTGACCACAACCTACCTGGTAAATACTGATTTGCACTAAGTACATATTCGCCCGCAATCAGTTATGGGGATAATTGCACCCCACCTTTTGTTTATTCCACGATTGTGTCCATACTGCTACCGTTAGCTGGCTGAAACTTCCGATACCTTTAAACAAACACCAATAGATGTCATGATGACTTGATCACAATATTCTCTATTAAGTGTCTTGTGATAAACGCACAGGATGCCCTGTAAGATATCCTGTGATCAAAGCTTCAGGTTACAGTTTATCTTGCGGTCATGCCTTAATAACGTTAAGAAGACAATGTTGGAATGCTCATTATTCAAGATCTAAGATGTGTCACGGTGGACCGGACATATGGGGTAATATCCACCCCACTCTCCATTGTCCCTCCCCCAATGAGGTCGATTTATCAAGTTATGAAGTATAATGCAAGGATCACACCAGGCACACAAACTCTGGACCATGGTTATCAGCACGGCGAACACAGACGGTGGAGGTACTAACCCCTGAGAGCCGGATTCGAAACCGTAACATCTCAGAATAAAAAATATCAGCGACAGGCAACTTCAGGACAGAGGGCCATGCAAATCGGGGCAGAGGGTCGCACAAATCACTTGATGTGCGATCTGCACGGTTCCAACACAAGAACATCGCAGGTCGACCTGCGATGTTCAACGAAAATCAGTCAAGTTGTGAAACCCTGATGTGACTCGACCAGCTGAACAAACACCGAGTATACACATGCTGGTGCTTGACAGCGGCTCCGCCTTTAAACAGGCTCTGTCCACCGCCCGGCTGAAATTGCAAATACCCGGCATTTCGGGAAATTTTTAGCATTAACCTGCCGTAAGCTGTCGTTGGTGTTCCAAAATTATTCGGTGCCATTGAATTGGTATCGTGCTATAAAAAATATTGTTATTTCCCGGCAGTTGTGCTTTAATTAGGGACGAATTGCAGGGCATGGCAATCCACGGACGAAAACGCTGCAGAAATGTCCCCGGTAGGTGAAGGTGAATGTTTATTGGCTCGTATGTAGCGATAGTGTCCGACTCCATTTTCTCTTCTCCAGCTTTATTGTGATAATTCCGCTTTGAAGGTTTATGGGCAAGGTGTACAGAGGCCGTGTGTACTGCATTGGCATGATCACGGAATACCGCATTAACTATGTGTTTTGTTGTACTATATATAGTACTATGAAGCACTGTTGTACCACAGAGCACCAACTACTCGAATTGGAGTGGTACAGAGCGCCAACCATACGCACTGCAATAATACAGAGCACGAACCACACGTACTGCAGTACACCGAGCGCCGACCCCAGGCACTGCAGTAACACAGAGCGCGACCACAAACAATGCAGTAACACAGCGCGCCGACTAGACGTACTGGAGTAAAACAGAGCACCAACCCCATGCACTGCAGTAACACAGAGCGCCGACCACACATACTGGAGTAACACAGAGCGCCGACCACATGCACTGCAGTAACAGAGCGCCGACCACACGTACTGGAGTAACACAAAACGACAACCACACGCACTGCAGCAACACAGAGGTCAACCACACGCGCTACATTAACACAGAGCGCCAACCACACGTACTGCAGTGACAGCCAACCACACGCGATGCAGTAACAGGGAGAGAGAGCCGACCGCACGTACCGCGTTCTGCAGTGAGCTGATGCACAGCACGGCGACGCCCTGCCTCCGGAAGCGACGCGCCGGCATCGCCGCTCCAGCTGCGCACACCACAGCGGCACGTGATGCGCCCCGGTCCCCGCACGTGATGCGCGCCGGTCCCCGCACGTGATGCGCGCCGGTCCCAGCAGCGCTGTCTGAGCGTCAACAGACTGTCGAGGCAGAGTCCGCCGGTGGTGGCCCCGTCTGCACTGGTGCTGCGTACGGTGGCGTTGTAGCGATGTAGCGAAGTAGATGCGGTCTTGATGTAGCGCTGCAACGGCGGTAATTTACCCCAAGTGCACGACCGGCGCAATATCCGGCCTGACACATTCCTCAATGCCAGAAGTGGATCCTGGGGTGCGGATTTTTCAAGCCCAGTACGTATCAAATGGTACAACAATGTCCTGATATGCATGGATTTAGATGAGGAATGACCAATGACTTTTGGTAAAAATTGCCCACTCCGCCAGGGATATCACATTGCATACACCAAAGGGGCCACTTTTGTCGCCCATCCCGTCCATCAGACCGAAGCTGAACCATTCAGTCTACGGGTATGCACTAGATAAAAATGTCTCTCGGGCTTTTACCAGCAAAAATGTGAGTTGGCCCTCACAATACATTTCGCAAAGTGACACCCATACACTCAGCATTGCCGCTTTTCGAACAAAAGCTATTTCTTTGTCAACGTTTTGGGCATGCCCTTTTCCCAGGTGTTCAACATTGCCATTCTTCATAGAGCTCAGGTGTCTCAGATGGTCTTTGGAAATAAGTTCCCTAGTTCAGGGGACATTCACAACTGACCCGGGGACGAGCTTATGGGCCGGGGACGAGCTACCGGGATGGCCGTGCCGGTGCATCGACGGCACGTTAAACTTTCTGTCAAAAATCTGCCGTTGAACTAGAATTCGCGGATCGGGTGGTGTGGCCAGGGTTCACCCAACAAGTTCTGCTTAGCAATAGAACACTGGCCCATAAGGCCACCCCGGCAAGAATTCTGACCAGATTTCTTTAAAGGCAAGAAAAAGAAAACAGATGCAGGATGGAGATCTCAGCTGTGATCTTAGCTCATGTAAAATAGTATTCCGCATATAAAATTCAACCTTCAGTTCTTTCAGAATTTCAAATTTAAAAGTTTGAAACCACAAATATGTCGCAGGAACCTTTAGCAGCCAGAATCCACTTATGGTATCCAAGATGATTCCCCTTCGAAGCACTTGACGCCGGCTCTTACAGACCGCCAAGGCGGTCTCTTGTAGCCTTCTTCACTCTATTTACCATCCCACCGAACATCCCAAATTAATCACAATCACTTTCCAGCAAATGACTATCTAAACAGCTTCCACCATATGCTGTACCGTTTCCCAGCACCGGGTCTCCACGACCGTCTCCAAACACTGCGTCTCCCCCACTGTCCCCGCACGCCGCGTCTCCACGACCGTCTCCACACACGGCGTCTCCCCGACTGAGGTGGCTGGAGCTCGTGCTCGCGCGGCTTGTGTACAACACGCGGTCGCATCGCGCCCAACCTCCGTAACGGAACGACGCACCGCAGTTGTTTTCTCCTCGTCGACAAAGCTCACGTTCGCCACATGCGCTCACAGCTGCCACGTTCACCGTAGCGGTCACAGTCGCAGCCGCACTCACATATGTTCGGTAGATCACTCACACCATCGGTAGACATTGTGAGTGCATTGGCTGTTTCACATGTGCATGTATGTGCCTGTTTCACATGTGGACATCATGTGGTGTTTCGGATCATTCTGAATGATTTACATCTAGCTATGCACAATTTTACCGGTATAAAATACAAACAGTCTTTGTTGTTGGGTGAAATGCTTGTTTGTTTCTGACCAAATTATGCTAAATGTTTCTGACCAAATTATCCTAAGTTTTGGCCTCCTGACATCGCCATTGTGAGCATTTCGAATTTTTGACATTCTAAAGGTGTAGACTTGGCATATAGAATAGACCAGTAGAATTCGTTCCACCTATTCAGTTTTGACATAGGCCCAATGGATTCCGAAATCTTAGGGGGAGTGGCGGAATTCGTCTCTTATTTGGATCTGAAAGAGACATATCGTAATCAGGGACGGATGTGGGGGGGGCCGGGGCACTGGGGACATGTGTGCTCCCATGGAAATGTGGTGTCCCCTCCCCCCCCCCTGACCGGGAAAGGGCACTGAGGTATAGACACCCCTTGAGAGGAAAAGGCTTCAGTATACTCGAGTGCACGTGAAACTAGTGAAGTGTGTTGAATTCCGAGCATGGACTTTATAAGTATTTTATGCCCGCAAGGTTGCACTTGGCAAGGGCGGATCCAGTAATTAGCATTGGGGAAGGGGCGCATTTCCTCGGAGGGATGCCTTCGGCGAAAAAATTCGCTAAATGGGGGAGGGGTACATTGAAGCATCTGAAGGGCACCTTTCCAACCCAAATGGGCGCATTTTTATCTGAGAGATGCGTTTGTGTTTGCTAAGTTAAAAGTCAAATTTAAAAATTCTTTTGCGCCTTTGCTTTTGGGGGACATGTATAATCTGAATTTCCTTCAAGTAAGATTTGAACTTTTCCCACATTTCACAGGCATTTAAATCGGAGAATTCTTCTTCCAATTTTATGGCACTTAAAGCTGCTCTCATGCAGTCAAAGTCTGCCCTGTTAAAATTTGGAACCTTTGCCAAATTATCCTTAATTGTCCCTGCTACGTGTGCCTTGAATCTCATTATGTTATGGTCACTTCTACCCAGTTTCTCCTACAGTCAAGTCTTGAACTAAATCACTTAAATCCGAGAATACAAGGTCCACGAATGAGCCCTGCCTAGTTGGTTCTGTTACAAACTGGTGTGAGAACAGGTCCTCTTCAAGGCATTTCCTAAACATTTTACGTGCTGGAGAGCCAACACCAACATTTTCATATCCTTTTAGATTAAAGTCACCAAGAATAAGGCATTTCCTCTGAAAGTTTCTACTGATTTCCTGACAAATCACCTTATCGAGCTCGAGTTGCTGAGAATGTGGCAAGGTTCTTGATCGGTACAAAGCTCCTATTCTCAGTTTATTGCTGTTGCCTTTTCCCACAGCAACATCAAGCCAAATGGACTCCACAGACACATTTTTTACCCCATCTGTTACTTTTTGAGAACTGAATAAGCTATTCACATAGAGCATTACACCACCCCCTTTCACTGCTGGACCCCTACTGCATGAAAACATATTGTATCCCTGGATCTCATAGTCCTGCAAGTTATCCCCAAAATACCCCTCACTGACCCATGCCTCAGTAATGCAAACAAAATCTGGTTCCTCATCAGCAACATAACACTTGAACTCGTCAAATTTGGATCGAATACTCGGAGCATTAAGCATTATACACTTAAAGGAAACTAACCACCTTGCCGAAATTCTGCAATCATAACTAATTAGGGGTATTGGCACCTGAAAATGATGAATATGACATTGGTTTTGCGAAATATTATGCCCATACTTCAAAAACGGGATTTTGGAAGGTTTTTTTTTTTTTATCATAGGCCTCTAAAGGTTCGCCAAGAGAGGAATATAAATTATATAATATAATATATAATATATATATAATTATATATATTATATATATATATATATATATATATATATATATATAATATATATATATATAATTATATAATATAAATATAACATAAAATAACAAATTTCAGAACGCCAAAGGAATTTTCACAACGCCCACCGAGTCTGTCCATGTCCCAAAACCGATGATAAAAGGCCTTATAACTTCGGCTGGAAGATGTTTTGGACCGAACGGAGTATGAGGTAAGTGATTTCTCGACGTGGTCTTCAAAACTGCTATCTCATTTAAAATCCCATTATAAAGGTGGTTAGTTTCCTTTAAGAAAAGTTCCATAACCATCTTTGGTTTTTACATGTTGAGTAACTCTATCATCTCTGGATGATAGAGTTGGATGATCTAATCAGACTCTAGCTGGACATAGCTGGATGATCTAGTCAGGCACCCTTTGGGAACTAGGAACTAGGAAAGCGTGTAGCGGGCCGCAACAGCGGGTTCGGCGAGCTAAGAGTAATGGCCAAAGCAGTGCGCCACGTTTACAGTCATGGCCCAAACGCTGTGCCACATTGCCGTCATGGCCCAAACGCCGCTCCACATTCGCCCCGTCGGGGCGTCGCGCAATGCGTCACATGTGTGTGTGTGTGTGGTTGTGTTTGGCCATCCTCGCGTCACATTAATCATCGCCCCCTCGCCGGCGAGTTGACGCACGGCAAACTAGCACAGCTGTTAGAAAGTGTGACGTCTACGCGGCCGCAATACTAATGCGTTTGTATGTGACACTATATAGTCTACCGCCTTTCCTTCTCTCTCTTGGATCTTCTCTGCAAATACAAGTAATATTCGACACGCACAAGTTTCTGGCAACATGCCATCGAGACAGTGTGGAGTGCGACGTTCGACACCCCACAAGCGCACCCCCTCTGCATAACGAAGACAGAGAATCGGGGGCGCCTGTCTGGTTCAGAACAGCGTCTGTATAGTTCGGAGGAGCGTCTGTCATGTGCTCGGGCACCCAGACCTTCTCCTGGATTGCGCATAGCTTTTGGGGCTTATATGTCATGAACAGAACGACAACTCTGAAATGTTATACAATGGCTATTCTTTTCCAGTTCATGATTATTTTTCATTAGCCGTGTCAATGTGATTTGTATCACGATTATTTTACCTTTGGCGTGTTTTTTTCTCGTCAGGTGAAAGCGGTAAGCACGGAATCGTTATTGTTCTTCACTATTGCTATGTTCAGTCTTTCGCTTGGTTTGGAAAAGTTCATCAGAAATTTCCTGAGATGCAAAAACTAAATGACAGTGGTGGAATTTCCTATGCATTTGGTGGGGCATGGGCCCTACCCCTTTGCCTTGGCCCCACCAGCTTCTTGCTCTCTTAACATGGGACTCATATGAGATGGGCCACACCAGCCAAAGTGGCAGCACACATTGCCTGCATGAATTGGACCCCACCAATAAATTGCCAACTTCTCCACCCTTGGCTAGTGCATGTTATCAAAGGAGACGGTACATTACCTAGCTTGTGAAAATGAACAGTAAAAAGCTTCATTTCACTTCTAGAAATAAACGGCTAGATCCTCGCCGAGACAGAAGAACCTTTCTGCGGGGACGTTCTAGCGCATTTCGCGCATGTTCTCGGCTTCACAAACATGTGTTTAAATATAGCATTTCTATGTGCTTTTCATTTTCCTGCATAGTGCACAGTGCACACGATCAGATAAATGAAGAAAAAAAATTTATACTCGATGAACGATAACATGACTTTGAACTTGAAAAAAAAACTCAGCTGTTTATGAACGCCCTTCGTATCATTTTTGTTCATGATGATCAGTGCATCGAGATCTACCTATGTGCAAATTTTGAAGGAAATCTGAGGAATCCGACCTCAATGCCCTTATAAGATCAGTGCATCGAGATCTACCTATGTGCAAATTTTGAAGGAAATCTGAGGAATCCGACCTCAATGCCCTTATGTATAGCTTTTCTGCTTATGATCAGCAGTGCTTCGAGGATTATTCGTGTGCCAATTTGTAAGGGAATCTGAAGAGTCCGTCTGCCTTTGATATTCAGCGAATTTGTGAATATGAATGTGAATATGAATCTGTCGCATTTGGACGAAGGTCAACCCTGTATATAATATTGTTACCAAATTACAGTTCTTACTGATATGGCGCTGATATTGCGTTCCTTGCGCAGACGGCGCAGACGACTCGCGTGCCTATGTAGGTATATTGTTTTACAGGCTGTTCATTGTTTTATGCGAAAGGTTCCTTCACTTTGGAGTGAATCAATGCGGTAGTCTTGCGCACCAATATTCTGTGATTCATGTTATGCTTTATTAGTCGCAGAATCGATAATCAGATCACCCATTGTGGCCCAATCCAGATTCCACAAGTTTATCTGTATCATCGTATCATCTGTTCAGTTGTCTGTTATTGCGACCATGAATAAACTCTGACATGAGTATTTGCTTTCTGTTTTGGTAAATATGTATAAGCCCCCTGCCCCAGATTCATTTTTGGTCAAAAATGTTTTTCTGGCATTTTCTGATGTCATTTGAATTACTTTTTTTATTAGTTTCTTTGGGAAACAAATTTAGGATTTTGGCAATTAAAGTTCAGGTAATGATATCTCAATTAAGTGGTCATTTCACCAAGGGAATAACATCAGATTCCTTTGAATAACATTAAAAAAACACTAATTTTTGACAGCTTAGGTAGATGCATGCTGGGTAATCTTTACCTTTTGAATCTTTACCTTTTGGCCAACACATACTGCCAAGGTTCGTGATTGTAAGAGGTGTACAGTGACGTCACAGGAGTCAGGGAGGACGTCAAGAGTTGGGTGTGTGTAGGTTAGGTTGGTTGGGTTGGGTTGGTTAGGTTGGTTATTTAGGTTAGGTTAGGTTATGTTCGTGCCCCCCCCCCCCACAAAATTCCTCTTTCCCCCCTTTTTTTACCCCCCTGACGTCACTCTACACCCCTTTTTAAAAAACAAAAAAAAAAAAAATATATAAAAAAAAAAAAAAAAATACTGCCCAGGTTAGTGATTTGTAAACAGGTGTTGCATACAATGTCGCATATATTTCATGACGTCATGGCCAAAAAATTTGCTTCTTAGGATTCTGGATTTCCGTTTAGGTTAGATTATATTATGCTATGATACATTTTGTATATTATGCTATGTTATCTTAGTCTAGGTTAGGTGGTAATCTTTACTGACACCCGACTCCTGTGACGTCACTTCCCTGACTCCTGTGACGTCACTGTTCCCCACTGTACACCTCTTTACAAATCACTAACCTTGGCAGTATGTGTCGGCCAAAAGGTAAAGATTACCACATGCTGTTCCTTCTGTGCAAAGTAATACAAATTAGGTGTCATACAAGGTGTCATACAATGTGACTTGTCCGAATGTATGTGACTAAGGGTTGTGCCCAAAATATATTGTGTATAATTTCAAACTTCTGAATTATTGTAAGGAGCATCAATTAAAAAACTACCTACTGTGAAAATCCACCATGACTTATAACATCACCAAAAGTTGGCTTTTCTCCAGTATAGCCAGTAATTGTTGTTATTCTAAATGTCACACATTTATATGAATGCCGATGAAATTATGGGGGAAGAAGTTGCTAAGTAAGCTTCATCAAGTTCAGTCCATACATGCTTTCATCAATTTGTGTTCAGGGGCTTCTATATAATTACCTCTGTTTCTTGTAGGTATATAGTTCTCTCCATTCAGTCACTTTTGCACCTATGATTGCATAATTTGGCTCCATTCAGGCAATATCATTGCACTACATGAAATCAAGATATTTTACCCATTAGCTAGGTATGATTTTTAACTTAGGTGCATCCATTTAGCTTGCAAAATTGAGTCTGAACCATTACTACTCCAAGGTTATTCATGTTCCTTCAAGCTCATCTGCACATGCCCATCATAGGTCTCCATCTAATCCTTGGCAAATCTCATCCAGATTTGAACTTTAGTTTTCTTATGAGTTTGGATGAAATTCACAAATCCTAGAGAAAGTGGCTTACATCATCATCATCATCATGTATATGCCAAACATCTCTTTTGGCTTTCATTTTTTGTTTGGGTGTAATTGGTTTTGATTCCTCCAGCTCCTTTTTCTGTTTCAATGCAGTTGCACTTCCATTTGAAGTCATGGACTTATAAGCTGCATGCAGGCTGCACTCGGAGCAGACTTGTAAATGGGTTGTGATGTGGGTGTTAATTAGGCACCATGCATTGGGAAGCAGGATTGATGAGCATAGTGCACTTCTGTGGTAAGTTTATGCATATTTAACATGCATGCATCATACTCCAAGTTAAACACCTGAACAAGCATTCAGGATGTATTGATTTCCAGCTTCTCTTTCAGTGATTGTTGGATTTTACATTTTCAGGCCTCGATTTGAAGTATATAATGTCACTCGATTATCAGAGTGTATAATGTTTGTGCTACAGTATCTCCCTCATGTTCCCTCAGAATCAGTATGTACATAATTACAGTACAGTATACAATTTGATCCTCTGGAACTACCAATTGTGCCCTCACAATATGATTTATCTCCATGCCATAAAGATCTGCTGGTTCTGCTACTGAGCTTACTTAGTTGGGCATGCTGCCAATATTGCTTTAAATTTATCACATACAACATGTTTATATGTATACAATATACAACATCACATCACATGTGATGTGATGTATACAACACACTCACATGTATACAACATCACATCACATGCATGTTTTGATGTTTTGAGCTCTATGATACCCTGAGTCCACAACAATTCAGCAATACCATATTTTTCCAATGCTGGTTTAAATTCAGCATGACATTTTCAGGGGGAAGCCAGGTCAAGTAGTTTCCATGCTACTGCTTCTTGTTCCTCACCAGCATGTTCTTTCTGATCATCAGTAATGGAGTGAAACAGGCACGTTCAAAAACAGGTTACCAGTCCAGCTTACCTCAACAATAAAATGAAGAAGTCATTGAAGAAGAAGACAGACAAGAAAAAGCTGATGGCTAAAAAGCAAAAGCAAACGTCTCTTACACGCGGGATGTCTTCAACCTACAAAAGCAAATCCAACTTGAACGCGGCCAGTGCGACGCCGCGAGCTGACGCAGTGCTCAGCCGGTTGGCTGAGCTGCGGACGCTGGAGCGTCAGGTGGCGGATCGGTCCGCCGGGTGCCCCCAGCAGCCGCCACAGTCGCCGCCGGCGGTGCCGCTCAAGAAGCCGCGCGCCGAGCGGGTGGCGTTCCTCTCACCGGCCGCGGACCACGCCGAGCAGGACGGCGACCTGAAGCGACCGCCGACGGAAGCAACGTGCGGCAAGAAGAAGCGGCGCAAGCTGAAGCTGGTGAAGAAGAGACACCGCCGCCAGGAGGAGGAGGGAGCTGCCGAGAGCGGCGAGTCGAAGCTCGAGTCGGCTAGATTTCGGTGAGCCAAAGCTGATGTAGAATAATCATGGCAGCGAAATGTCAAGCAAGTAATACGTTTTGTAACCAATGCGGTCAATTCGCTCTTAATTTCAAACATATAAGACCCCCCCCCCATAGCTTTCATTGAAAGCTCGGGCATGGTGCGCTCATGAGTCAAAGCCCACTATGTTCGGAGGAATAAAACGCTGATGCCGTAGAATATGTGAAGCTAAGCTCGATGTAATGATTTTAAAATAAATTGTACAACGCAAATAACGCAATGAACTGTGAAAACACAAATAACTGTACAACCTATTTATTGACAGCTGTCGGGTATAAAGCTTTTGCCGTGTAACAGTTATATATAATGCAGACTGCACTGACTGGAATGGGGCTTCAGGTACCTGAACGAGCAGCTCTACACTCACACCGGCCTGGAAGCATTGCGCATGTTCTCGCAGGACCGCGACGCATTCGAGGCGTACCACCAGGGCTTCCGTAACCAGGTGGCCAAGTGGCCTGTCAACCCGCTCGACCTCATCATCGAGAACGTGAACAGAATGTGAGGGAACGTCGAGAACGACACGAATGGAAATGATTGGCCGAGAGGCGATTCTGCGAGAATAACGATGCGTGGAGTCGGATTTTACCCTATTCAGTTATAATATACAGTTTACCATTGTTTTGTAAAACATTGTGTGGAGTCGACTGGTATTTGGTTTGCAGGAGGTTATGAAGAAGTATCTTTATTGCACCCTTCGTAGATCAATGCGGACGTTGGTGCCGTGCAGCATAATCATATGCTCACTCCGTACGTGTATGTCGGTACGAAAAAAAATCAAACTACTTGTCGGGCCTGGCTGTCGGTTGTATATTCCCTTCACTTTGCTCGTTCACATACACTAACCCTTATTGGGTAGCCTGGGCTACCTACAACTACCCTCTGCTAGTATTGATCGCTCTCCCAGCAAACTGATGTGTACCTGGACCACCCCTGCCCTCCACTGACAGTGACCGCTCTCCCAGCCAACTGATGTGGACCTGGACTACCCCTGCCCTCCACTGACGGTGACCACTCTCCCAGCCAACTGATGTGTACCTGGACCACCCCTGCCCTCCACTGACAGTGACCGCTCTCCCAGCCAACTGATGTGGACCTGGACTACCCCTGCCCTCCACTGACGGTGACCACTCTCCCAGCCAACTGATGTGGACCTGGACTACCCCTGCCCTCCACTGACGGTGACCACTCTCCCAGCCAACTGATGTGGACCTGGACTACCCCTGCCCTCCACTGACGGTGACCACTCTCCCAGCCAACTGATGTGTACCTGGACCACCCCTGCCTCCACTGAGGTGACCTCCCTTCCCTGCCCTCCACTGACGGTGACCACTCTCCCAGCCAACTGATGTGGACCTGGACTACCCCTGCCCTCCACTGACGGTGACCACTCTCCCAGCCAACTGATGTGGACCTGGACCACCCCTGCCCTCCACTGACGGTGACCACTCTCCCAGCCAACTGATGTGGACCTGGACCACCCCTGCCCTCCACTGACAGTGACCGCTCTCCCAGCCAACTGATGTGGACCTGGACTACCCTGCCCTCACTGGGGGACTACCCTGCCTCCACTGACAGTGACCACTCTCCCAGCCAACTGATGTGGACCTGGACTACCCTGCCCTCCACTGACGGTGACCACTCTCCCAGCCAACTGATGTGGACCTGGACTACCCCTGCCCTCCACTGACGGTGACCACTCTCCCAGCCAACTGATGTGGACCTGGACTACCCCTGCCCTCCACTGACGGTGACCACTCTCCCAGCCAACTGATGTGGACCTGGACTACCCCTGCCCTCCACTGACAGTGACCACTCTCCCAGCCAACTGATGTGGACCTGGACCACCCCTGCCCTCCACTGACAGTGACCGCTCTCCAAGCCAACTGATGTGGACCTGGACTACCCCTGCCCTCCACTGACGGTGACCACTCTCCCAGCCAACTGATGTGGACCTGGACCACCCCTGCCCTCCACTGACAGTGACCACTCTCCCAGCCAACTGATGTGGACCTGGACTACCCCTGCCCTCCACTGACGGTGACCACTCTCCCAGCCAACTGATGTGGACCTGGACTACCCCTGCCCTCCACTGACAGTGACCGCTCTCCCAGCCAACTGATGTGTACCTGGACTACCCCCCCCCCCCCCCAAGGGACCCGCCACTGATGTGGACCTGGACACCTGCCCTCCACTGACAGTGACCCCCCAGCACTGATGTGTACCTGACCCCTGCCCTCCACTGCTCTCCCAGCCAACTGATGTTGGTACCCTGGAGTGACCTCTCCCAACTGATGTGTTCCTGACTACCCTGCACGAGGTGACCACTCTCCCAGCCAACTGATGTGGACCTGGACTACCCCTGCCCTCCACTGACAGTGACCTCTCTCCCAGCCAACTGATGTGGACCTGGACTACCCCTGCCCTCCACTGACGGTGACCGCTCGGCAGGCCGCCCAGCCACCTGGTGGTGGACCTGGGCTGTGGCGATGCCCGACTGGCCGCCTCGGTACGGCAGCGCGTGCTCTCGTTCGACCTGGTGGCCACCAACGAGCGCGTGACAGCGTGCGACATGGCTCGCGTGCCGGTGGCGGACGGCGCCGCCAACGTGGTGGTGCTCTGTCTGGCGCTGATGGGCACCAACCTGGCCGACTTCGTCACGGAAGCAAACCGCATACTGCGCGTTGGGTGAGTGCCGGGCCAACGCTCGTACCTGGATGCTCGTGTCGGGGAGTGGCAACGCGGGACCTGCCGAGTAACTTCAGGCACGCTTCACGCTGGCGCCAAGCCGGGACATCGACCCCCCTCCCCTTTCCTCCATAATAAGGCGACTGTGACTTGTATTGACGAGTACGGGACGTGTTCATAAATATGTTGTTGACGGCGAAGTGGTACGCTTGGTGTGTGATGTCGCGCCGACCTTCAGTATGGTGTCCGCGAGTGCAGTTGGCACCATTCCGGGGCGCGCCAACCGGCGAATGTATTGCTGCTGATCGGGCATCACATGTCTGTGGGTGTGTCAGTGTCAGTCGTGTGACCAGTGACTGGTGTGTCACCCCGTGACCCGACATGGTCGAGGAATGGCAAGGCTTGACACTGGAATACTGCTCATGCCCGTGCTCGTGCTCCTGTTCAATGGTCTTGACCGTGCCACTGTCCGTGCACCCAACACTGTGCATGTGACGCTGGTTCGGCGCCGGTGTGGTGTTGTCTGTGAGTGTGGCACTGGTATGGTGTTGTCTGTGAGTGTGGCACCGGTGTGGTGTTGTCTGTGAGTGTGGCACCGGTGTGGTGTTGTCTGCGAGTGTGGCACCGGTGTGGTGTTGTCCGTGAGTGTAGTACTGGTGTGGTGTTGTCTGTGGTGTGGCACCGGTGTGGTGTTGTCTGTGAGTATGGCTCTGGTGTAGTGTTGTCTGTGGTGTGGCACCGGTGTGGTGTTGTCTGTGAGTGTGGCACTGGTGTGGTGTTGTCTGTGAGTGTGGCACCGGTGTGGTGTTGTCTGTGAGTGTGGCACCGGTGTGGTGTTGTCTGTGAGTGTGGCACTGGTGTGGTGTTGTCTGTGAGTATGGCTCTAGTGTAGTGTTGTCTGTGAGTGTGGCACCGGTGTGGTGTTGTCTGTGAGTGTGGCACCGGTGTGGTGTTGTCTGTGAGTGTGGCACCGGTGTGGTGTTGTCTGTGAGTGTGGCACCGGTGTGGTGTTGTCTGTGAGTGTGGCACCGGTGTGGTGTTGTCTGTGAGTGTGGCACTGCTCGTGACGCGTGTGACGCTGGTGCCACACTATCCCCGAGTGTGACGCTGGCATTGCCGTGATACTGTCCGGAGATGTGACGCCA
Organism: Ashinkailepas kermadecensis; assembly: GCA_034440615.1. Taxonomy (NCBI): domain Eukaryota; kingdom Metazoa; phylum Arthropoda; class Thecostraca; family Neolepadidae; genus Ashinkailepas; species Ashinkailepas kermadecensis. Next base: position 78,203 of record JAOTOM010002232.1, read on the forward strand.
GTGTGACACTAGCACTGTGACAATATGACACTGACACCGACACTATGACACCGTGACACTATCTGCGAGTGAGTGTGACGCTGGTGCCGCACTGTCCCCGAGTGTGACGCTGACGTGACGCAGTCCGGAGATGTGACGCCAGTGTGACACTATGACACCGTGACACTATCTGCGAGTGAGTGTGACGCTGGTGCCGCACTGTCCCCGAGTGTGACGCTGACGTGACGCAGTCCGGAGGTGTGACGCCAGTGTGACACTATCTGCGAGTGAGTCTGACGCTGGTGCCGCACTGTCCCCGAGTGTGACGCTGACGTGACGCTGTCCGGAGGTGTGACGCCAGTGTGACACCGTGACACACCGTGTGTCGGTTCGTGTGAGTGTTATGACCTCGTGTGTCCGGCGGCAGCGGCCAGCTGAGGATGGCCGAGGTGGCCAGTCGGTTCGAGTCGGTGGACGACTTCGTGGCCGCCATGAAGGAGTACGGCTTCGGCTTCATCAGTCACGACCTGACGCACCAGTACTTCTACCTGTTCAGCATGAAGAAGGCCGCCACAGTCAGCCGGAAGCAGCCGGACCTGCCGGAAATAACGCTCAAGCCGTGTCTCTACAAGCGTCGGTGACGATGGCCTCCCTGCTGCGACGTCCCTTTGAGGGCTCTGGGAGCTCTCCCGGCTTGCGTAAGCTTTGAAATGTTGTCATTGCAGGAAAATATACAGCAATCGAGTGAAAGGAGTATCGGACGTCTCGGCAGTGGCGCTGATCATTCGCAGCCAGTCACCAGAGTAAATGCACCCTGTTTGCACTGCATCAGCGTGCCTCACACGATGTAAAGCTATTCGAAGATTGGGTGCCAGCGTGTGCAAGGCATGCGGTGATGTCACGTGTGCCAGTTCCGCACGGCGCGGGATGACTCGAGCCGATGCCAATTTCGGATGCCGGTCACGTTCGAGGCCGGGTATCGACTCAGGAACAGGTGGAGACGGAGTCGTGCCCCATTTTGAGAACCGTTAACAAGTACTTCATTAGTATTCCACGAGTAGATTCCACCCTACTCCTTTGCGGAGGCGAGTTCCGTCCGTCCCTTCGATTCTTATGCGAGCCATGTCGGCATCTTTGAAACTTGGTGACTTGTGATAACTACCATAGCTTTACCAGCAGCATTAAGGTAAGTATTTTCATTCTGCCTTGCGTACAAGTCAAATCCTGTACTGATGTATCCGATACTATGCTGGTAGGGTTCTATGAGTACCGCATATCAGGAAGGTAACACGCGACGTCTGACTGCTGAATTTGAGGGGCCGGTCAACGAGCCCACGACGAGGCACACAAGCATGTCTGACGCCGGTTTATTCAGAGCTTACAAACACAACACAACGGGTGCGCAGCACTCCGACGCCAGAGGCAACAGTCATGCTTCATTGGCATATATCCACGTCTGCAAAAAGGCGCCTCGTGTGGACTCAGCGCATCTGAATCGGCGCGGTACAAGGATGGCCTCGCACACGTATTGTAATTTGCCGCTCAGCTCGGTGCCCTACGATATCATGGAATAAAACGCATCTCGGCTGTCCAAATTTAGAACGTCATTATAAAACCCACCGTTCCCATGCTACGCCGCACCACACACCGCACCCCATCCACCGGCGGAAACCACCACGGCCCGCACTACACCAGTCATATCGGCAACCCTTGGCGCCGACAATTTACTGTGCTAAAACGGCGCAGAAGCAGTAGGCTGTGGCCAATAAAACATCGTGTCCGGCCGTGGGACGCAGCACGATCTAAGACATGTCGCCACTGCAACGAGGCGGCGTGCACCCGTGCCGTCAACACCGCCAGGCCACCCCAAGCGAAACGGGCGAGCGCCGCACGCGTGCTGCGATCTGTGGTCGAGCCGTACAACTAAAACTTTCCCATCAGGCGGTCGCCGGCCCGAGGGCGGACCGCGTCTACATGGGCCGGAAGTCTGGCGGATAGCGGACGGCACGGCTGCGCTGCAGATGTGCCGCCATGTGGTTCCAGTCGAGCCGCTCGTAGACATCCACCAGCCGCTGTTCGCCGTCCGTGCTCGGCTTCTCGTCGTTGAGGCGGGTCTGGTAGCGCAGCGCCAGTCCATAGCGACCACAGACCAGCGCGTGACGCACCGAGAACGGCAGCAACTGGCCGGTACAGGGGCACGCAGGTTACTTATTGGGATATGACTACGCGCTTATGAACTAAACCATTTAGCGCCATAAACTACTTAAGTCTACTTAAATTGCGTGTCGGTTACGCGTGTTGAGAATGCATTGAGTGTAAGTGTACGGAGAAGACGAAAGCGCGCGCTACTGACGAGGGTGAGGGTGACTGACGAGGGTCGGAAACCTCAACTCGGAAAGAAATGGGAGTGGTCCAGATTCAACATGGGCAAGGGAAAAAACGGCACGGGAGTAACAAAAGTCCGGACGGGGGCACCAGTCGACGAGCGGAAGAACACCGATATATCTGACGGGAGGACACCAACCTATGGGCAGGCCAACAGAACACAGGGAAGAGACACCAATCACAAAGATGGGCTACGAGCCGACGGGACGAGAGCGACACCAATCCAGGGTAAGGGAGAGACCTGAAACAGACAAGCTGATGGGGAGGGGAGGCACCAGCGCCTGAAACAGACAAGCTGACGAGAGGGGAGAGACACCAGCGCCTGAAATAGACAAGTGATGTGAGACGCACCAGCGCTTGAAACGGATAAGCCGATGGAGGACGAGAGGCACCAGCGCCTGAAACAGACAAGCAGACGACGGGCAGGGAGAGGCACCTGGTTCTATCCTTAAGAAATCATGAGGTCGTGGTACAGCAAGAACAGCGCTGTGAGGTGCATGTGTACCTCTGCGCCGATTGGGGCTCCACAATTTCGTGAACACATTAATTTAGTGAGCTAATTATATACGCTGTTCTTGTTCTTAACCGGCAAGTCCTAAAATAAATATGCGGCAAGCAAGCATGCGGCAGAAGAGCAACCTGTCGAGGGTTGGAGCGCGAGCGCCCCAGTCGCCGGTCGTACCTTGGGGTCGGTGGCGTCTGCGAACTCCAGCGCCGCATTCATCAGGTCCTGGATGTTGGCGATGGTGGCCATCGGCAGCAGGTCGGCCGGCTGCTTACGCTGCAGACTCTCGCACAGTACGACGCCTTTGCGCGAGAGGGCGTCCAGGAGCGCCGCTCGCTCCTTCTCCATGTCGCTGCCGGCGGCGCCACGGTCAGGTCACCGGGTCGGGTCAGTTCAGGTCACGGCCAGGTCTGACACAGTCAGTCACTGAAGTGAAGCAGTCAGTTACCGATGCAAGTCAGCCGGACATGCAGACAGTTGACTATCGTCACCGGAACTCGTTCCCAGCAAATCCGATGACGTCATGAGGATAATCCTCGGCCACGTTGGGGCGTCCACCGCCGGGGATAATCCTCGGTCTCTAGCACCCTCGCTGGGGTGTCCACCGCCGAGGATAATCCTCGGTCTCAAGCACCCTCGCTGGGGTGTCGACCTCCGAGGATAATCCTCGTCCTCTCGCACTTTCGCTGGGGTGTCCACCGCTAAGGATAATCCTTGGCCTCTGGCACCCCTCGCTGGGGTGTCCACCGCCGAGGATAATCCTCGGCCTCTAGCAACCTCGCTGGGGCATCCACCGCTGAAAGCTGCAGTCCATCGTCTTCACCATTTCCGTTCAGGGGATGGAGGCACGTGTACTTTTTGTATCACCGGCGCAACACCAATCAAAATATTGGTATTACCATGCAATATTAATATTTTGATGGCCATCCCAACGATGGCCATACATTGGTATTCACTTACTGAATTTACAGAGGGCACCAAGCTCCGCTTAAACAAAGAAACAAATGTCGCTCAACATATCACAGTACAACATTGATCACAACGCCTGCATACTTGGTTCGGCCAATGCCACACTAATACCTTTTTTCAGATTCAGTGTTCAGGTTACGCAGTTACATGAAAGCAATGTGGTCGAATCAAATATTGGCCACACAACTAATTATGCGAAGCCTCCACCTGTCTCCCCTACCTGGTCCACATTCTCGCTGCCGAACACCTCCGATGTAAGCGCTGTGATGCGGTCTGAAGTTGCAAGTTGACAGACCATAGTGCCGGAGTAGGGAACGTGCCGGCTCAGAGCGTGTCATATCACACGAGTAGACACAGGATGCGATGTCTTATTAGAGAATTAGAGCACTAGCTTCTCTAATGCAGCAAATAGCTGCATTAGAACAAACAGCTGGAGTTGTTCCGGAGGCAAGCATCTGTCATAACAAGAAGCGGTTGAAGATGGCAGCCGCACACCCCTCCATGCCCCGGTTTACTTATCCTTCCGCAGTGTGACGACGGGCACAGACTGAAATTGAGCCGAGTGTCACTAGCTTACCTTTTTCGATCGGGTAACGCTGCATTGGCTTCGAGGTGCCCAACGCGTTGCTGTCTCTGCCGCAACTTTGGTTGGTTATTTGGGCTTACGGGCGCATCGACTGCGTTGCCGCAACTTTGTCCCAATTGTTGGGTGAAATATAGGAGATACTTGAACCACCCGTCGGAACGGTGGTTGGTCAGTTGGACATTGGAGTGCACCAGCCACAGTCGCTACGCCAGCGCCAACACCCTCTCGGATGGGAAGACTGTAAAAATATTCCCGGATCATCCGCAATGACTATGCGGCACCTAAGCCTTCTCGGATCGGAACAGTGGCAAAATGGCTTTGGGGTGATGACTAAACATAACGTAAAAAGAGCTCTGCAATGTGTTCCAAGCAGCACAATTTGATGCGGTTAGATGATATGCAGAAGACAGCCATACTTCCCCAGGACATTGTCCCTTCCCCTGAAGCGCGTGTGGTTGATGTTACGAACCGACCAGTGGGTGGACTGACCTTTTGACGGTGGTGTGCTCAGAGGCGGCGTTCAGGATATTGTCCCTTCCCTGAAGCGCGTGTGCGTGTGGTTGGTGTTTCAAGCCGGCCAGTGGGTGGACTGACCTTTTGACGGTGGTGTCCTCAGAGGCGGCGTTCTTGCGGCCGTAGTAGGTGAGCAGGCGGACCCGGTCTACGTCAGCCAGCACGTGGTCAGCGCAGCGAACCATCTCCAAGGCGTCCTGCTCCTGCGAACGGGTCGACACGCCGGGCGAGCTCTCACACGACCGGCCGCCGCAGCACCTCGTGACACAGCGCGCGAGACACGCTCACGCGTCAGAGTCCTAACATCGATCTGTCTCCGCACGTACTGAGCCGACGTTGGAGTCCCAACATCGATAAGTCTCCGCACTTGCAGAGCCGATATCGAGATCCTTATGGTGAAAGGGCTCCGCACGTACAGAACCAACATCAGAGTCCCAATATCGATCATTCTCTGCACGTACAGAACCGACACCGGGGTCCTAATATCGATCAGTGTCCGCAAGTACAGGGTCGGCATCTACACTGCGTCAGGGAAGGGCACAATTATGCTCTGGTTGGTTGGCTAGCTACGTGGGTTTTAGGCGCACCACACCATGATCATATAGCGCCCATCTAGTTGTGCACTGTTCCCTGCTTTGTAGGCGTGATGGTTTTCACATGGAGCATTCGTGTACCAGAACAGTGCCCACGTACAAAGTAAAAATAGGACGCTCATGCGTCGAGTGTCTGAATCAGGCTGGGGCTTCACGTAACGCTTGATCAACGCCGAAACCACTTTGCATTCAGCGCTTTCGGAGCGCCCTGTCCGAGACGGGTGGAAATGCAGCTTCTACAACGTCAAAATCTGCTGCATCGTGGAGCCTTCGTGGACAATTCGTACGTCTCCGCTTCCGCTCATTTTCCTAGCTGATCACCTTCACGCACGCGATCCAATACAAAACGTGGCGACAACGATATAAACTCGCGCAAGCCCGGTCCAGACAGGCACTACTACTACTACTACGTGTACGGATTCCCTATGAGCCCGGATAAGATGCTTACAGAACTTGACACCGCCCACGCGGCGCGGCCACCCACCTGCAGCGCGTCGAGTGTCTGCAGCTTGGCGCTGTGCGCGCAAATGCGATCCAGACGCTCGCCGCCAAGCAGCTCGTCGAGCAGGGCCGAGCTGGCGTCACCACCACCTGCTCGCCCAGATGTCGCCGTCAGGGGGCCTCGCTGAGCGTCCGCGTGTCACAACACACCACCAACAGACTCCGGAAGGTGACACCCCTCCCCTCTCCCGCCTCATCGGCCCAGATGTCACCGTCAGTGACCTTCGCTGAGCGCCCCGCGTCACAACACACCACCACCAGGCCCCGGAAGGTGACACCCCCTCCCCTATCCCGCCTGATCGGCCCAGATGTCACCATCAGGGGGCCTCGCTGAGCGCCCACGTCACACCATCGTCGGCCCCGGAAGGTGACACCCCTCCCCTATCCCGCCTCATCGGCCCAGATGTCACCGTCAGGGGGCCTCGCTGAGCGCCCGCGTCATCACACCATCGCCGGCCCCGGAAGACGACACCCCTCCCATCCCGCCTCATCGGCCCAGATGTCACCGTCAGTGACCTTCGCTGAGCGCCCCGCGTCACACACACCACCACCAGGCCCCGGAAGGTGACACCCTCCCCTATCCCGCCTCATCGGCCCAGATGTCACCGTCAGGGGGCCTCGCTGAGCGCCCGCGTCACCACACCATCGTCGGCCCCGGAAGGTGACACCCCTCCCCTATCCCGCCTCATCGGCCCAGATGTCACCGTCAGGGGGCCTCGCTGAGCGCCCGCGTCACCACACCATCGCCGGCCCCGGAAGACGACACCCCCTCCCCTATCCCGCCTCATCGGCCCAGATGTCACCGTCAGTGACCTTCGCTGAGCGCCCCGCGTCACAACACACCACCACCAGGCTCCGGAAGAAGACACCCCCTCCCCTATCCCGCCTCATCGGCCCAAGATGTCACCATCAGGGGGCCTCGCTGAGCGCCCACGTCACCACACCATCGCCGGCCCCGGAAGACGAGACCCCCCCCCCCCGGAGACCGCAGGCAATGGCTGACACGGTCAAATGGTCACGTCAACATTTCGACGATACGGGCAGCGCTCTACAACTGACTGCAGTTAACTACGTCACAACCGGGCGCACTGACTGCTTTCGGTATGTGTATTGGAATTGATTATGATAACCGTGCACCTAATCGACTGCCACAATACTCGCCTCCGGGGTACAGAATCTACCAGCAAACGCGAAGGCGACGTCAATCTAGAGGTGCTACCACACCTATGACTTACTGAGACATCACAGCCACAATACCCACCGGAGCCCAGCTTCCCTATCCACATGATCTTGAAGTCCTTCAGCGCGTTCTGGAACTCCTCCTGCTTGGTGGTTTTGTCCTTGTCTGGCTTCGGGGCCGGCGTCTTCTTGGCTACGTCCGAAATGAAGTAGCGGAACGGAAACTGGCCCTGCACGAGAGGGAGCGGGGTCGAAATGGGCCCCCGTTACCGAGCCGCCGGTCCTACACGGTCACACACAGCACCCGATGAGAATCACACGCCACCCGGAGCCAACACACGCTCCACGCCAGCTTGACATTGGTCAAGCAACACACCGAATACCGCGCGACTGCATCCATATCGGTGGATCGTTACGCACTGGGAATCAGAAAAACACGCAGTGCGCAAGACCCATATAGACACCAGCTGTTCCCAGCCACGCTGCTGTCCACAGGTGACTGCACTCTTCCGAATCCTAAGCACACATTGTAGCCTCCAGAGCTCCAACTACACACGCAGGGTCTCATGACTTAGAACGGAGAGCTGTGGCTTCCAGTGTGGAATGGGCTGACGACATAGCTCACAAGCCAACGCTCATGTAAAGAGCTATCCTGCCGACAGAACAAATCGATCAGGCACTTGGCTACTGTGACATTTGTAAGTCGACCAGGCAAGGACACAACGACATTGGCGCATACATGCTATATGCTGACTAGTCGCAAACATCCGGCATGCGCACCGATGTGGAAATAATTCGACACAATAATTGCATGACTGTGTAGGATATTATATGTGGATTGCACATGATACAGCTTAAATACATCAGACATGCAGTTATCTCCTTCATTATAGTGATACAGCATGCACCATGCAAATAACTCGCTGCCACTTCATGCATAAGTTAATGTTTAGGTGTGTTTTCAGAAGAGAGTGGATTCATACCGATTTCAAGATATTCCAAGGATTTTAACATACTGATTTTCATGATTTTTTTCTCGTTTTAGGTTGATAATGTGGGACATACAAAGGACATTCATGTGAAGTAAACAACTGAACTGCTATTTACTTCCAAGAAGTACTTCCTTTAGTGAAAGGATAGCCAATTCCTGGCGTGCACTACCAATAAACACAGTATTATCAGTTATTCGAATAACATAAGCGATAGTTTGACATTTACTTTGTACATAGCAGAGAAGCTCTATCCATTTTCGATAATGTTATTAGCGACAGGCAGCTTGGGGCCAATGTGGGAATGATGATAGTGACAACATAGAGATGCAAAAGAAGCTCATTGGATCAGACGTCAACATGGAACACTTTGTCTATATTTAGGTGCATTCACACATGCGTCTGTGCGTCTATGTGTGTGTGTGCTGGTCAGGGTTAATGTGCAGGTGTGTGTGTGTGGTGTGTGCTGGTAGGGTTATGTGCAGGTTGTGTGTGTGTGTGTGTGCTGGTGGTTAATGTGCAGGTGTGTGTGTGTGTGTGTGTGTGTGTTCTGGTCAGGGTTAATGTGCAGGTGTGTGTGTGTGTGTGTGTGTGTTCTGGTCAGGGTTAATGTGCAGGTGTGTGTGTGTGTGTGTGTGTGTGTTCTGGTCAGGGTTAATGTGCAGGTGTGTGTGTGTGTGCGCGAAGTTAAAAGCAGGGGCAATGCAATGCTTCAATTTTGTGGTCACTTGTGCCATTTATTTGCATGTTGGGGATCATTTCTTGCGATCTACACCTTTCACGCCTTCTGAGTCAGATCACGAGCAACGCTCAGTAAGCTACATTTTCTTGCATACCTTCAAATATGGAAAGGTGTCAAAATCATCCTTGGTACTTTCAAATAGGCAAGGGAAATAGTCCAACTGAATGTAATAGCCGAAACAATTCAGGCACTGGGGATGACTGGAACATGACACAGCATTTCTGTTCAAACAGGCAGAATAGTTAATCTAATCTTACATCTATATTTCATAGGGATTGACCGTAAAACACCACGCACTACACTGCGAAAGAACTGTGCTGTTTATCAACCACAATAGAGAGCAGTGCTCAAATTCGGAAGTATGACTAGAAACAAAATGGCATACGGAAAACATAGATGGAGAGGAACCACGTAAATCAAGATATACAACTATTAGGGAGTGAAGCTGCATGTCCGCGATCGATCCGTGATTCCAGGGCATGTGCAAGACAGGACAAAGCCTTGCAAAAGCGTTGCGGCCGGACAGGGTCGGAGCCGTTAAGATGACCGCTTCTGGTGGTTGAAGGACGCTCGTATTCGGCCTCGCTCGTAGTAATGCACATCAATAATTCCTATAATTACGAACAAAATAGGATTTCCAAGCAGTATATAATACATGCAAAACTATGTGCCGATGACCCATGCTTCCATCTATCATACTCCATTAGCAGTAATACATGCAAACCAATGTGTGGACGAACCACGCCTCCATTTGTCATGCCTCATAGCAGTATCGAATACATGCCAAGCTATGTGTCGACGAACCACGCCCCCATTTATCATACCTCATAGCCCGCCGACCTCCGACGTGCAGTGTGCAGCTGTCAGTACACTTGACGGAGCGCGTGTTCTACTGGGACAGGCATGCGCCAAGACTAGGTGTCTTCCGGCACAGAGCTGCTCACCGCCTGACCAACTGAGACGGTGCCGTGTCTCAGCCGCCCGGCAACACACCACGGCGCTCCGCCACATGGCTGGAGATCGCTCACCAAGCCAGGGGTCCAGGGCCTTATTTTCAAGACATATTTTCAGATTGAATAGGAAAAATGACAAATTAACATTAGCAGGGTCCATCAGAGACCCTGATCTAGACCCGGTCCAATCAGGGGTCGAGATCCGCCCGACCCACCCTGGATCGCCAGCCATGCTCCGCCACCTCACCCGCACCCGGCGACCCGGCAGGGCGAGCGCCCCGCCACCCGGCGGCGGCGACAGGCAACAGGCGGGGAGCGCCCAAGGGGGCATGCCACACCGATTGTTGCCGCGTCGAGCAGCGGCGCTTCCGTACCGCCTTCTCGTTGCCGCCGCGCGTGGGCACCAGCGCCAGGTGGCCGGTCAGCAGCTGGCCGGCGGACAGCGACAGCTTCGACGTCCTGCCAACACGGGCCACGGTCGGCACACCGGCGCGCCACAGTGTTCAAATAATGGCTCTTAGTTAGGTGTGAAATGTCGAAACGAGCACCGCCGGATGTTGAACCTCTATGTGGAAACGATGTTGGTCAAGTAGTTGGAAGCTCAACTTTGAGCCAATAGCGTACTTATAAGTGTACATTTTTCGTTTATTTGGGAAGACACCCAATATAGGGATGCCTATATTAACAGTTATGTTGCCCATATCAATTATTTATATTAACAATACCATACTATCAACAATGACATCGCTTAACACACCACATCACAGGTAATCCCTTGACCTGGAATTGAGCTACGAGATGTTTGTGCATCACAATCCGTAATGGTGAGCGTAAGCATGATACTTCTACACATGATACTGTTAGAAACGAGGCATGGGGACTCCATAACACACCCAAAAACACGACATCGATGCTTCTTTGATAAGGATATCTATTCGGTGTTCAGAAAGTGATATATTGCACACTATTTCGATAATGATTTATCCCTGCCCCGCGACAACGGCCGCTCACGGAGCGCTACAGAGGCGAGCGGATACACCAGTAGACAGGGATGTGCAGGGCGCACAGCACGACTCAGCGATACATTAGGATTGCGTCACGTCCTAGTTTCGTTTCGTCTTGGTTGGGCTTTAGGCGCGTCGGCTACCATGGCCGTATGGCGCCCAAAATACGCGGCTTCGCCAGGGAGTGCAGTGAATGTTCGGTGCGAGGAAGCTCACGCCAGCCAGCGCAGCGCAATTGATCGCCATCAGGAAAGGCATATGCACAATCTGCCCCACTCTCGCCAATACGCAATACGGAGTTTATTTCAACTCATTCGGGGAACCTGATAGTTCTGACTGATGGCATCACTCCGAGGTCTGATTGGTCTGGTGGATCCCAGCAGACCGCATAACTTCGACCAGCCACACCCACCATTGAGCCACCGCTCACACACTGGCCGGATATATTCGGTTGCGTGCCGGCACAGCCGATGAGTTCCCGATGGTTCAGTAGCATGCTGCCGTCTGGACCGGCACCTGGCCGGTGTGGATACCGTAGTGGCCTCGGACATCGTACCGCTCCCCGAGGGTGTTGCCGGTCCCTCATCTGCTCCGCTCTGTTGCTGCACCCCAAGTCGCTAACTGTTGGGGCTGCAACTTCACACCTCACCGGTTGGAGGGAACATCACCACAACTCACCGGTTGGAGATCGTCGCGGCCACATCCTACCTAGTAGAGGGGACAACTCCACACCTCATCTGTGGAGCTCACACCTAACCTAGTAGATGGGACAGCACCACACCTCACCTGTTGGAGCTCACACCTAACCTAGTAGAGGGGACAGCTCCACACCTAATCTGTGGAGCTCACACCTAACCTAGTAGAGGGGACAGCTCCACACCTCATCTGTGGAGCTCACACCTAACCTAGTAGAGGGGACAGCTCCACACCTCATCTGTGGAGCTCACACCTAACCTAGTAGATGGGACAGCACCACACCTCACCTGTTGGAGCTCACACCTAACCTAGTAGAGGGGACAGCACCACGCCTCACCTGCTGGGTCTGACAGCCCCACACCTCACCTGTTGGAGCTCACACCTAACCTAGTAGAGGGGACAGCCCCACACCTCACCTGTTGGAGCTCACACCTAACCTAGTAGAGGGGACAGCACCACGCCTCACCTGTTGGAGCTCACACCTAACCTAGTAGATGGGACAGCACCACACTTCACCTGTTGGAGCTCACATCTAACCTAGTAGAGGGGACAGGACCATGCCTCACCTGCTGGGTCTGACAGCACCACACCTCACCTGTTGGAGCTCACACCTAACCTAGTAGATGGGACAGCTCCACACCTCACCTGCTGGGTCTGACAGCCCACACCTCACCTGTTGGAGCTCACACCTAACCTAGTAGATGGGACAGCCCCACACCTCACCTGTTGGAGCTCACACCTAACCTAGTAGATGGGACAGCACCACACCTCACCTGTTGGAGCTCGCACCTAACCTAGTAGATGGGACAGCACCACACCTCACCTGTTGGAGCTCACACCTAACCTAGTAGAGGGGACAGCACCACGCCTCACCTGTTGGAGCTCACACCTAACCTAGTAGATGGGACAGCTCCACACTTCACCTGTTGGAGCTCACACCTAACCTAGTAGAGGGGACAGCACCACACCTCACCTGTTGGAGCTCACACCTAACCTAGTAGAGGGGACAGCACCACACCTCACCTGTTGGAGCTCACACCTAACCTAGTAGAGGGGACAGCACCACGCCTCACCTGTTGGAGCTCACACCTAACCTAGTAGAGGGGACAGCACCACACCTCACCTGTTGGAGCTCACACCTAACCTAGTAGAGGGGACAGCACCACACCTCACCTGTTGGAGCTCACACCTAACCTAGTAGATGGGACAGCACCACACCTCACCTGTTGGAGCTCACACCTAACCTAGTAGAGGGGACAGCACCACACCTCACCTGTTGGAGCTCACACCTAACCTAGTAGAGGGGACAGCACCACACCTCACCTGTTGGAGCTCACACCTAACCTAGTAGAGGGGACAGCACCACGCCTCACCTGTTGGAGCTCACACCTAACCTAGTAGAGGGGACAGCACCACACTTCACCTGTTGGAGCTCACACCTAACCTAGTAGAGGGGACAGCACCACACTTCACCTGTTGGAGCTCACACCTAACCTAGTAGAGGGGACAGCACCACACCTCACCTGTTGGAGCTGAGCGCCAATGGCGCCACGTAGAGCGGCAGGCGCACGCCGGGCACCACCTGCGCCACGCCCGCCCGCCGGCTGCCCGTCAGCGAGTCATTGTACCGATAGAAGACGTCCAGCTGGGCGGGAAGTGCAACAGCGTCAGTGCACGGCAGCAGCACACAGTGTCAGTACACAGCGTCAGTACACACAGCGTCAGTACACAGGAGCAATGCGGACCGTCAATACAGAGCAGCAGCACACAGGATCAGCACACAGCGTCAGTACACAGCGCCAGTACACAGCGCCAGTACACAGCGTCAGTACACAGCGTCAGTACACAGCGTCAGTACACAGCGTCAGTACACAGCGTCAGTACACAGCGTCAGTACACAGCGTCAGCACACAGAGTCAGTACACAGCGTCAGTACACAGAGTCAGCACACAGCGCCAGCACACAGCGTCAGTACACAGTGTCAGTACACAGCGTCAGTACACAGCAGTACACAGCGTCAGCACACAGCGTCAGTACACAGCAGTACATAGCGTCAGTACACAGCGTCAGCACACAGCGCCAGCACACAGCGTCAATACACAGCGTCAGTACACAGCGTCAGCACACAGCGCCAGCACACAGCGTCAGTACACAGTGTCAGTACACAGCGTCAGTACACAGCGTCAGGACACAGCGCCAGCACACATCGCCAGCACACAGCGTCAGTACACAGCGTCAGTACACAGCAGTACACAGCGTCAGGACACAGCAGTACACAGCGTCAGTACACAGCAGTACACAGCGTCAGTACACAGCAGTACACAGCGTCAGTACACAGCGTAAGCACACAGCGTCAGCACACAGCAGTACACAGCGTCAGTACACAGCAGTACACAGCGTCAGTACACAGCAGTACACAGCGTCAGTACACAGCAGCACACAGCGTCAGTACACAGCAGCACACAGCGTCAGTACACATCGTCAGCACACAGCGCCAGCACACAGCGCCAGTACACAGCAGTACACAGCGTCAGTACACAGCAGTACACAGCGTCAGGACACGTAGCCACGACAATGCCAGGTGAGCCCGTCCCACCAACTCGACACAGGCCACGTGGTGGGTGGCCGACCGTGCCCGGCGAGCACACCACCGCGACATTCCACACTCGTCAGCTGACAGCAGCTGCAGGCCAGGCAGGGGAGGGGGCATCTCACCTTCAGCTCGCTAGCCAACTTGAATGTGACTTGCAGTGAGAGATCAGTCAGCTTCTCCAGCAGCTCTCGCTTTTCGTGGCGGACTCGCAGAAGCAGGGTGAACTCGCCCTTCTCCACTCGCACCGAGTACTGAAATGAAGGCAGAGTCAAACCCTGCCGCGTGCTAACAACGAAGCATTGATGTTGGTAGAAAGGTAGTGTTGGTGTCTGCGCAATCACTCTGTGCATCACACGAGCTCAGGTGAGAAAATAGCAAGTTGTGTTTCAGAGAGGAGCATAAATTGTTAAACCATAGGGACAGTGGTATGGGGGATTAAGGTGACCCCTATTTGCATTTCGTTTCACATTTTCTATTTCTAGGCATCATTCGATGTATTGTTTTCATGCCGAGTTCATATATGCCATTTTGTCTAAAAAATCAAATTTTATTTTCCCACCCACCTACCTGCCTTAACACGCGCACTGGAGGGGGGGGGCGAAATCCGCCCACCCCTCCAGTTTTTCGCAAATAACTGCAGATTTTACCGGTCGATATACGCGATTTTCGGTGTACCTGCTTAAAAATGAACGGCGCGTCGTTTAAAGCAAGAACAATGGAAATCGTCCGAAAATTTGTCAAGTTGGGCCGCTAAAGTCAAAAAATGTTATAGCGCCAGACCACAAAAATCGGTGCAGATGCGCTCCCAGTATACTGACAAAAGGGAAGTGTTCTAGGCAACACTAGGGACTTGTTTGATGCATATTGATATGCTGTATAGTTTCAAGGTCATGTTAGGTCACTAAGGTCAAGTTCATGACAGGTTAATGGAACCAAACTTGATCAACTGGAATGTTGCCATAAATGCACTACTGGTTGTCATTTTGTGCTGTTTATCATTGCGTTTCCATACTTTATTCATGTACTTCACTCCCTTCCTCACGAAGCCGATTGCTCCGAGCTGCCCGACGGAGCAGTCGGGCGGGCGGCCGGTTCCGGTAACTGGAACAGGTAACTGACCTGATAAAGTGGTGCTATGTAGGTGACCTGAGGTCAAATGTTGGGTCTATCATCTGCATTGCATCATTAGTAATGTCCAAAACATCATTGATGCCCATTTTTGAGCATTTAAACACAATCACAGCGATCCATAACGATGACAAGCCAAGCCACGCAAAACCGGAAAATTTTGCCAATCTGACCTCATTTGACCTTGAAGATATTGACCTAAGGTCACGAAAATTGCACACAATAGAGTTCACTACCGTGCCCATCCACCCTGCGAATTTCGTTCCTCCAGCTTTACTAGGAGCCGAGATCTTAGGGGGGGGGCGGAATCCGCCCCCCCTCCAGTACGCGTAATTCTCAGAGGCCCTCCAGGGCGCGTGTTAAGGTCATCAAGGTTTCACTTTTTCACCAACACTTCCATCGAGGATGGCGTTTCTTCCTAAACACTTATCTGATGTCTGCACATTGGTGTTGCAGATATATACCATCACCCTAGCAGACTTGTGCTCGACTCAAGTTGAATCGAGAATCGACTCATGAATCAATCGTTTTTGGATGAGTTGTGAGTTGAATCGATTCTTTTCCCAAAAACATATCTTGAGTCGCGCGTTGAATCACATCTTTCTTTCTTTTTTAAATGAGTTGAATCACGAGTCAATCATTTGAATCATAATGAGTCATTTGAGTCTTGCGACTCAAATGCAAGCTATGAACAAATGATATAAAGCATGTATCTTTGTAAATAGTATGCCATGACACAAGGTAGGGAGTAAAACACAGTATAATTATTAATGCTTAACATTACAATTGTCAACGTATCAGCTGCCAGTGAGTAAGGAATGAGGTGTACTTAAGTTATTTACCAAAAACGGATAACAATAACTACAAAAAAAAGTATTAATGCTAAGCTTGGTATTCACAATCAGTATCATGCATCAGTCAATTCTAGTGCCAGAAACACAACACAGAAATGGGATGTGATTGTGAAAAATAATAGGGAACTGAAACGACCATGCACTTTTTTTTTGAACAGGCATTTGCACTGAATAATTTGCGTCGGTTTGTGCGACAAATAACAAACCCAAGTTACCCTTACAAGAAGGTAGATCAAAATGTTCCTTCAAGCCCGCATGACGTCATTCGAAGTAAAAAAAAAAAATATGGTAGAAATTTGGTTGCAGAACTTTTCTCAAATCATACGCAATGGTCACTTTAATTTGCTTCCTAGCAAATTTATTTGTATTCCGCTCACCAGGTGAGTTATAATCTTTTCCCATTCTCTCCAGTGAGTATTTGTTCTGACACATTTTATTCTCATGCATAGACAAGGTCGGATTTGTGCATTGTAATCCGGCGTTTGGAGGAATATTTTGTAGTCATCCAGTATGGAGAATATTTTTATTCAAACCTTATGCATGGTAACTCAACTTGCACCCATTTCAGTGAATTTTGAGCACTTTTCCTTGATCACAGCAGTTCGTTGTCAAAAGTTAATAACTTAGGAACTTCAACTTCCAGATGAAAAAACAACAAATAATTTTCTGGAAAGGATAATGTTCAGGATCCCCAAAATCTAGGATCAGCCTATTTTTCCAAACATTTACCTACCTACCTACATTAACATACAGCAGTTGTTGAAAACAGTTTGTCCAGACCAGCTAGACCCAGGGCATGATGCTTTCTTCCTTGGTGAGTCTTGCATGGATTGTTGATGATACATGCATAATTGAACATTTATGTACAACACCATTGTGATCTAGGAATGCCCTCCTGAAACTTGCAACTCAACTGGAACTCACCAATGGGGAGAAGAAGCTATGGAGCACTTAGCTTAGCTTGACTGTCCTTTCTTCCGCTCTTGAACGAGGGTGACAACTTGAACATGTAAAATGGATGGTAGAGGGAGCCTACCAATATCAGGAACAAGCCCTTTATTTTGAAGGCATTTGATGGTGAGCCTGCCGGTAATGGCACATTGTTGGGCAGGACGATTATTACTGGGTCATTTAGGATACCCTTTGATGAAGCTAAAGAATAGGCTCTTTCAATTA